>JBAFWW010061138.1:17097-34514 GCA_036873685.1 Agapornis canus | reverse complement strand
CCAGTGCCTCACCACCCTAACAGGAAAGAATTTCTTCCTTAGATCCAATCTAAAAATTGTAAACCCCATAATTAGGGGAGGGGAAGGCCCAGTGTCCTGTCAGACTGAAAAGTTCATCTCACATCAGCCCTCACATTTAGTGGCAAGGGAAAAATCTGCAGCTTGAAACCATGTAGGACTAGGGAGAAGTCTCTTTGTGCAGCAAAAGGCAAACGCAAGTATTCCCTCTGCAATCTCCATGCATACAGGGATAAGCAGCCTGAAAACCTCTGCAGCAGGGTAATTATGGATATTCTTTCCCCATTTTATATCCTTCTCACAGAGCTCTTTGATTTTGCAATGTATGTGTTTTTGTGGATTCCCAAGCACAATATGTGATGTGCTAAAGATAGACTTGCACTTATATTGAGATTTCTAGCTGCATGTCACATATGTTTGTGAGGATCCTCCTTCCCACAGGCATATGAACGTAGCAATGACATGTTCTTGTGCTTTGTATGATTCTCTATTATCTAGAACTCTACTTAAAAAGAAAGCTTGCACTTGGATTAAGGATATTGGACTAAAACTATTCTTGCAAGCAAAATTACCCAACGCGAAAGTGTTGGAATTGAACTGTAGGTATATGCAGACTTATTTTCAGAGTAAAACCATGTATATTATAATAATAAATCCCACATATACATATTCATACAATATTTATCAAGGCTTCTAATGAGGAATTAGCTTTATCACTATTTTCCCCACTCTTTAAATCTGGTCTTCAGTTTCCTCTAGAACTTGTGAAATGAAAGCCCACTTCCTACAAAAGGAATCGATACAAGACAGTGTTAGAAAAGGAGTTGTACCATTAAGCCAATGGAAGTTTAATAGAGAATAACATTATAAAAGACCTCATCCTAAATGCTAATACTGAAAGGTGTCCAGGCACTCACAGATGAAGAAGCTATTATGCATGTAATTCCTTGAGTTATGTATGATTCTCTCACCTTTGTGATTTTCTTAAAGAAGAGTTAAAAGGGGAACTGACTATGGAAGTTTTAGGCTGCGGATTTAAAACCGGTTGAAAGTGCAGACAGATGGACAACTGAGCCAAACTCTTTGCTGGCTATCCACCAGCCTGTGGATGGTAGCAACAATGAAGGCAGCATAAATAATGAAGAGAAGTGCAGCATGGAAAAATCAATGGCTGAAGAACTCAGGAATGAGATGTTTCTGGAAGTTCCATCTTAATAATTCTGTAAGCCTGAGAGCCTTCCACTTCCCCCACTAGCATAAGAAAAGAGAGCAGCTTGTCTGGGGCACATGAGGACAATTTTTTCTTCCAACTTAATTGCAAGAAAAGCCTGTGGAAGGTAACCCAGCTGTGAAGGATGTGACTGCACATGCCAAACAGACATTGCCAGTACCACAGTTCTTCCTATGTTCCCCAGATGTTAACTACTCGCTGGGGATTATGCACGTCTTATATGCAGGGAAATAGCAATGTCTTTGTTCTCCAGCTTTATTACAACACAGTGAACTCTTTAGGAGTGAAACCTTTTGCCAACAAGGAGCAAATGAATAACATCTGTAAATGGTGTGTTTCTGCTTCCACCATAGGTGAATGCAGCGCTTGTAAGAGATGCTGTTAGCAACCTTCTTGAAGCAATCCAGCCTCAGCTACACCAGCTGGAACCAACTGCAATTCTACTGGAAGAAGCAAGGCAACAGTGACGTAACTGGTGCCTCAGCCAAACTTTTAACTCTGTCCAAATAGAAACAGAGCAAACACATCAGTGCAACTTTCCTCTACATTGCCCTATTAACTCCTCATCAATGCAGGTACTCAAGCTATTCCACTACCTTTTTGAATCTGAGAATATACTTAATTAAATGTCACCAGATTAATCACTAGTCTGCCAAAACGTAATTTACAGTTACACTTTCAACATTCACTGATTGTGATTGATTTCACTATTGTCTGTGATTATTATTCTGTGTAATATACAGATTCTCATTTTTACATAAGCAAAATGTAAATTCTACATATTTATGGTGTGCGGTCCTATGCATGTGTTGCCCTATGATACATATTACAAAACATTTTCTTTCTTAGATCTCATAAATAGACAGCCACAGCCTGTCTTTTCTTTGAAACATCTTTGTTATTTCATATTCACTCATTAAAAACACTTTTACTGTGCGAGTAATAAACCATCTTTATCTCAATATTGGTTTGGCTAAAAAGGACTTGTTACTTTTTGAAGGACAGCAGTCAGCGAAGTGTACAAACCATGTTCATCCTTAAGTCCTGTTCCTAAATGTGTGCTTATTTGAAACAGGATAGCTGGGCTGAGCCAGGCTTTGAACATTGAAAATACTCTCTGTAAAATCCATAATAACTGCTTAAAAAAGATCACTATTTTTGTTCATCAGAGGCACAGGCTTGGGGCTGACTACCCCACAAGCCCTGGGTATTGTGCCCACTCCCAGCATGAGGTAAAAAAGGGTAAAGAGAGAAGGACATAAATTAAAACCCTGTGCCAAGCTGATTTTTACCCAGCAGACCACACCAGGTCTGAAGGTCACATTTCATGTGCATAAACAGAGATATTTCTAACCAACACTTACTAAACAAGCACTACTTGCTTTAGACAGCCCTGAACAAATATTAATTGAAACCATCTGTAGGACACGTTATCTCTGAAGTGACTAAAGATGTACAGTTGACTTTGGACTAAATAACCCAACAGCTGCCACACAGGAAAAGCACATTCATGAAAGTGATTTACTGTTTTAATATAACAACGCAACTACAGAGGGCTCACGCATGACCCAATGGTTTCTATGATTATTCTCTTTAGGAAAGCACAACCAAGAAAGAGAAAATAGCTAGAAAGCTGCAGTTTCATCTGTATAATTTGTGTGTGAGCTTTGAAGCACCTGCTTAAGGGACAAATTGGTCTTTTTAATGAGAGAGGGGGTCCTGGGAAAAATAGAAATAAAAGGAATCTTTCCTCCAGCACATCACCAAGAGCCACTGAGAGCTAGATGGGTTATACAGCACAAGGATTGCACTTAGTATGGCACAAGGACTGTTCCTGCTGTAAATCTTACGAATACTGGGAAGCTGATAAGGGAAAGGGTGCCTGCCTCTATTCTCCATCTCATCTGCTTCTTAGTTCCTATACAAAAATAGGTCAAAGTTACTTGCTGCACTGCTTCTTGTATCTAGCAGCTACCTCAGTAGGGACAATGCCAGAAATACTTTGATTATAGGATACGTGATGAGGGTTACAGGGCTGTACTTTACAGGGAACCATTCTGGGTAATGGCTTAGCATCATACTAAGCATGCTGGCAAAGTCAACAGTGTGCCAGCAAGGCCATGGAACCCAGCAGGCTCTTGAAACACAGGACAAGTACTGTAAAAAGGCGACACAGAAGCAGGTAGTGCGGATGCATGTGCTATTCTAGCCCTTGAAAAGAACGCTCATGGCAAGGGAGCATCTGTGACCTGATGAAAGGATGGATAAAACACACTTGCTGTGGTGGAAGAATTAGGGATGGTAACGTTATCAAGACAGCATACCAGAAAAGACAAAAAAGCCTCCAAAAGGCTGGGTTCTTTATTGCAAACAAAGCCGGTAGACTTCAAGTAAAACTATGTAGGCTATAATGAATGTTTTTGACTGTAGGGAGAAAAATGGATGGCTTGATTCCAGAAACTGCCTACGTACAAAGCTGGGTCCGTAGGAGATCCTTATTCAGCACGTTTCCTACAAAAGACATTAATTTACATTTTCTTGTTTAAGGAACAGATAACTTTCTCCATGTGAGATATTCCAGCAGACAGGGGCTCAGAAGAGTGAAGGAGCACGCTGCAGAGACCACTGCACGTTTCATACAAACACTCACCAACTGTTGCCGCTTTGAGATGTCAAAGCTTGTGAGGAAAACGCATTGGGTTAAGGGTTTGTGTTTTTTCAGAGCAGAAAGGAGGATATCAACCCAGATTAGCCTGCAGCTGCTCACCTCCTGACAGTGCAGTTTGAGAGGCATGAGGCCTTAATCAAGCTCTGATGTAAGGAAAGGTTTCTTTTAAAGGCTATCAGTGTTAATGAACAACTGGGTCTTGTTTAAACATCCTGACTATGATATGGGCAAGTCTCTGAGTTTATCATGTCTTTAGTCTTTTGAACAGTGAGATTTTATTTGCTAAGCATTGGTCAAGCCAAAAGGAATGAGTTTATCCTGAGTGGCAGTGGCTGGATTTAAGTCTGGACTTTAGATAGCAAAACATTCAGGATTTTAAGCAATTTTGCCCCTGCTACCAATGTGAAGGTTTGGGCTGTCTTTGTAAACCCAGAGACTAAAGGAAACTGTCCTGGAGCCTTACTGTAAAACAGAAAGGCACATTCTCACCCTAAAAGGCTTTTACTTTGTGCTTCTGTATCTAAAAGCTAAAAAGAGATGCTGAGTCTTTATGCCAAAAGCAACAATACGAACACAACTGGATGTACTAATGTTAGCTATGGTTTTGTTATTCCTTGAGCATGTTAGGAGAAGAGGATTCCAAATTAAACACCATACTGAAGGCTAGAAACTAAATACCATGTAAGTCTTAAAAACAAACCCTTGAGAAAACTACCTTCTTCACCTCATTTATGAGGTGAATTTATATGGGTTCATTTTACCCTATACTTAGGTTTATACTGGTTTTGGTTATGCCAGTAGTCTATAGCTGCAATACTGCTGCAAAACCCATACAGGTGTTTAATTTAAAATAAAAAGGCTTTTGTGTGATTTTTTTAATCATGAGACTGGTTTTACTGATATTGGGTTTTTATGAAGCCTTTTGAACTTACACTTTTCACATACAGTGGTTCAGATCATACACTAAAATATGTCCCATGAAGTTAGAATAGCCCTGCATAATTATTGCTAAAACAAGGCTTTCCAAATACTACCTCACTGATCTGTTCTGGGTACTGTTGCACATGAATTTATTCATCGCTGCTGAAACATTCAATATGTTACACAGGGGCTTCCCACTTCTGCCCTCAGGGTAGACTCCTTTCTTACTGCCCTGGCTCACACAGCATCTACATTATTGACTTTTTCAGTAATGCTGCAGCTCAATCTTTGAAGTCCTTAAACAAAAGAGTTGCCATAGAAAGATGTGCACAGAAAAGGGTATGAAATACCAGTTTGTATGTCCAGCCTCTCACTGAAACAAAGCCCCCAAATCTCTGCAAGAAAGATTCAACTAATAATGGGGCAACGGCACTTTTAATCACTAGTGATACTCATTTAGCACTCTACATCCCTTCCAACTGGAGTGGAAGAATGTTTGCAGCTACTCCTGCAGCCCTTTACCCCTCTTGCTTTTTCAGCAGTCACTGCATCCAAACTTTTAGGAAATTTAGTAAAATTTATATTCAGCAAATAAATGATTTCCTGAAAATTGTGCCCTAAATCTGCAGCTTTGCAGATATCAGGTGGTGAAGGACTTCAACTTTTAGCTTGATCCTGCAGCTGCATTAACACTTCCTCAGGGAAGTCTGGGTTCGTTCCAAGGTTCTTATCTGCCACCACTCTAAATATAACACAGCATGAAGTTTAGATTCAAAGTTATTTACATAAAGATGTGATGGAAATGCCATTGTCAACCTAATCATCCCGTGTCCACATTACACGGGCATTTCAAAACAGACGCTAGTTACGGGGAGTTTTGTTTAACATTATTTTAACTCTGTACTTAAGAAAAATCATATAGCAAGACAAACATCCTGATGCACAAGCACAGGATGGGGTCATGCTACTGCTTCACACAGCCTTAAATTCACCACCACACCGATACCCAACACAGCATCCAATTATCGCTGAAATAGCAAATTCTTCCTTTAGGATGCACAGCCTATGTGTCATCATTAGCAGAAGACTATGGCACAGCTGAGGAAACTGCTGCCCTTAACTTCTATTTTCCTAATTGATGCACAGAAATGCTAAACTCACTAAGAGAAAGAAAAAGAGAAGCAGCCTGCCCCCAGATGCCAGCTGACCTTTTAGACATAGGGGAACACCTACCAGCTACGGAAGCTGGAGCCCACGGATAGGAGCTCCCAGACTGCCTCTGAATGTCCTTTGATATGGTTGAGGGCATAGTCATGTCAGGATGGAGCTAACAAGGACTGCTTGCACTATCTGAAGACACGCTTTAGTCTTCACTGCAGGCATTCCCTTAGTGTTTTGAGGCATAATCACTCTTTCAATTTAGTATTAAGCAGTTTGTAATTTTAAGTAGGGAGACCATGCATACCTGTATTCTTGCCTTAAAAATAATTAAACAGCAAGGCTAATTACTCCTTTTCAGTTGGCATTTGAAAAGCAAGAAAAAATAACAAGTAGGTTTTGTTTGTTTGGGATATTTAAGAGACAAACTGTTCATCTGCCTGTGTCCTTCCATGATCTGTGTGGAGAAATCTTGAGCAGCATCTCCTTCCTCCCCTCCCCTTTCTTTGCCAACCTGCTAGCTATAGCTGATTTCAAACACAACAGGAATCCATAGTAACTTATTTTATTTACACAAGGGATTCAGCATTGTTTTATTTGCTTTCTTCAGCATAGTCTTCCTAAGAAAAGAAGAAAACATTACATATTCTAGTTCCACAGGATGCCAAACATAGACATCCCCTGAGCAAACAGAGTAAGTTACTCAGTAAGACAATAAAGACAAGAATAAGATTACAAGAAAACATCCTTTACAGCTGTAAATACTAGCTGCAAGGCTTAATATTACACCATAACATTTTCATTCTGGGGCTATTCTGATCCCAGTCTCTTCTCACTGCTAAAGCAAGCAGAATTGTTTCACTATTATGGATCTCCCAGGCACTGTTTTTGCAGAAACAAAGGGACTTATGTTGATGAATGTGTCTGACAGCCAATCAAAACTAATACTGGATCATGCATCTCTTGTTTTAAGATTTGGCACCTCCAATAAAATAAAATACATTTAAAGGAAAAAAGAAATCAGAAGTGAATAGCCTGGGGAGTTTCTGCTTTGGCAGAACTAGTGTAAGGCAGTAGCCAAACACATTGCTACTGGCATCCAGTCTTGGAAATTTTAAGCCAGCAAGATCATAGCTTGCTTCAGTATAATTAAAACAGATGTTCAAAAGGAGCCCTGCAAGGCTAAGTGAAGAAATTACACAAAATGTATTTTAATAATCCAAATGTCTTGAGCCATCGGGAGAGGGGGAGATGGCATTTCTGTGCTTTGAAACTAAATCAGGAAAATTGAAAAACCAAAACCAACCCAAACTATTTATGGTAGTGTTCAGATGAGAATTCTCCCCCCTGCCCTGAAACAAGCAATGTCAACACTAGTGCCATGTGTTTAATCTTGTATTCTATAGGTCTTTATTTTTGCGAGCCCAAAGTTCAAAGAGTTTGCAAAGAATTGTAAGCCACAAACCAAGGTCTGCTAAATTCATGCATTGCCATTCTCTTTAGAACACTGTTGGACATTTTGATGTCATTGCTCAGATAGGCAAACTTTTAACTACATGGAAAGTGTTCATAGCATTACCCACTTCACTGTAGCTGCTTTTTTACTGATTGTGGAGGGGAAAAAAAGCCATTAAACAGTTTAATAACTGGTTAAGGAAAGCTCATGCCTAAAACCATTAGGGTCATTGTGGCTATTCTTGTCAAGCTCCATATGTTCTTTATAGGAAACAAGTATCACTTTGTAAGGAAACGTGATTTTCTGTCTAGCTTCTTCAGTTTCTAACAGAGTTTGGATGTGTCTGTTCACGTTGCTATTTTAAAGTCACTCTCCCCATTTTTTAATGACTTCATAAGCAGAGCTATGAACAGGGTTATTGTCTCCTGGATAAAGCACTATTTCTGATTTCCATCTCTATTAAATACTCCTTATGACTCTCTCCAGCAGTATAGAGGACCTTCATGGAACTGTATGAAAGTCACCCTGACTAAGACCCATTGTCAATGCCAGAATGAAGTAGAGGGGTCTCATTAGAAAGGGAGAAGTTAGGCTCCCTAGCATTTAAAGAAAAAGTGAGGTACAAGCCATATGCATTGATTCTATTTTCTCCATGGATGGTAATAATCCATATGGTGATATTTCATCTATGAATTCCATATTTTTTAGCTATATTAAGTAGTAGCTTTCTAGTCTTTTGTTCAGAATTGGCACACATACTGCAGCCCTCAAAATACTGCAGCAGACTTGCGGCAGGGAAGTTCTCAGAAGAATCCTTGACTTCCAAGGCATAGGCATTAAGAATTTGGTGGCAGAACAAGGGTAATTCAAAGCACAGCATTTTCACAGTCACTCTAAGCAAGTCTATGCAGATAAGATACGGGTATGGCACACAAGACGCAGGATAAAAGAAACACCCTTTATCCAGCCTACAACATGGTTCCTGCACTCGTCAGCCTCTCCTTAGAGAAATCTGAGGGGGGCCATAAATCTGGTCACTGTGTTAAGGCCATTAAAAGAATTAGTAGAAGCGTTACCTTATTTTGGTTTCAGGATATTCTAAATTGCTTCATCACAGCCCTTCAGTGGCTGCTGACTGAGCTGGTCACAGAACCCAGAGGCATCAGAAACTGCTCGCGGGCAAGGCCGTCCCCTGCTGTACACTTCCAGCTATTTTCTACAACACCATTTCAGTGTACTGAGCAGTGTGGTTTCTAGGTATTACACAGAGTAATTGTTCCACATGCTAAGAGATGCCCTATGTGTCACAGGCAGACCTAACTTGTCTTCTTTACTTAACTTTGAATAAGCAGGTGATTATTGGTCTTGTGATTAAATTTAAGATATCTTATTTTCTATATATAAAACTATTTTGAGTAGCCTTATGCATCTTATACAGTATAATGGTACAATGGGGAAAATAAGAACACCAGGTTAGAAAACTGCACTTGGTAATACAGGGTACCACTACCCAGCCTGAAAATCTGGTAGTCAGGCTATCTCTTGTGACCTCATGGTTCTGCTATGATTCACGAATATAGGAATCCACTCAAATGCTTTTGTTAATCCCTGATGCTTTACTGTTTGCAAAAGGCATGCAGCTTAAATATGAAATTGTACAATAGGCTTTAAACTTCTGCCATGGCTCCCTCCTGAATCTCCCCTGCTCAGGGAGGGAAGCGGATGATGAATTTGAACTACGACAATTAAAGATTTAGGGACAAGGTAGGGCAAAGTGTTGTGCAAGATATGGTTATCATGACTACTACACTTGATTGAATAAACGATATTCTGAAGGCCATGGTTCCCCACCTTTTTATGTGAATGGGAAATCATTCAGCTTTACCTTGCTGAAAATAGGTTGTGCAGCCCCTGTACAAATTGGTGCAGACAGGAGCTGACTAAAAGCTCAGGAAAAGACTAAAATGTATGTTAGGGGAAGGACACAACTGATTTTATTAAAACCAAGCAATTTTTGCTGTATTCCCCCTCCAACTCCCTCTCTATTGGTGCTCATTTACATGGATTGTTATGGGATTGCTGTTGCTGTTGTTGCTCTGAAGACAGTTATATTATAAAAGCCAGGTTCCATTCTGTTGTTCTCATTGACAGTTAACAAAAACAGCAACAGAAAACCCCACCACATAAGCAGACACGAAAGTTACACACCAGCTGACGAGCTCTGTATTACTGAAAAGCAGTGATTGCTGTCCTGCATAGCTGCTTCCGAAGCCATTGGGAATGGTCCTACTCACAGAAACCAGAAGAAATAATAAACTGTGGCCTTTTAAAAATGAAACACTTCCCTGAACTTAAGGATATGGGTTTCTACCTCCTGAATCTTTCTGCCTCCTTTCAAGAGGTAGTAACCCAGACAGCTGCAATGCAGGTAAGCTATACGGCTGTGCACAACAGCAAGCCAACTGCTACCACCTCCAGGCTGTTTGAAATGCTTAGTTGCTTCTAGCTGTCTGCCCCCTCAAGGTTATTCCCTCTTTCCTGATGAAATGCTACCTGCGCTTACCCAGAGGTCTCCAAAACACCCAGGAGCTACAGGGGGAACAGTTGTCCATCAGCACAACGGCACAGGAGCCAGCATAGCTGGAAGGAGTTGTTCTGGGTTCACTGGAGCTAGGCCATGTTGCCACCTACAAAGAGTTAACCAGCCTGGCTAGAAACTCATTCCTTTCATCAACCCTGCCTTCACCACCATCGTCAACCAACACCACAACTCACACAGCTGCTGCTTCATCATACCCTCACAGGCAGGTCACACAAGGCTTTCACCTCAGCATAAGCACTCAGGGCCAGTACCAGCGTGGGTCTCGGCCACTGGCCCCTCAGTCCCATGCAGGCATCATTTCTGTCTCATGCTGTTAGCTGAAGCAAAAGCTCTGCTTTGTCTCCATTGTGATATTGAGGCTGTGGGAAGTATCTCCATACACATCACTACTCCACCAGAAAGCACTCATTGCCTATCTGGTGAACACATCACCCCAAATACCTAGCCCCACTGTCTTGATCAAGTAATTTCATTTTACTTATTCATGCCTAGAAAGCAACCAGCAAGCCCGTCTTTTAAAGTTCACCATGGTAACTTTAAATTAATGCATTCAAGGGTAAAAAAGATAAAACAAGGGGCGCCAGAACCAAGGAAGCAGTGTTTGCATCACAGGAGATTTGCTTGCAAACTTCTTTCCAACCTAAATCATGACCCACCATCTTGATCTCTCAACCCTGTCAATCTCTTTTCCAAGCTCTACTGAACCTTTTAAGCAGTACAATCACGACCCTAAGTCCTGTAGCATTCCCTGACAAACATTGACTAGAGCAAAAACATACATTTCTAAATCTGAAAACAAGCAAGAAAACTAAATTTTCTGTTGTAATATAAAATCAAAACTGTCAGTCCTTCTTTTTAGGTGTTTTTTTCTTTCCTATATTTCAAGGTAAGATTTAAACTAATGGAATTCTGGAAAAAGACTTGGAGGGGGGATATTCATTCTTCTCTTTCAGGTTTTAAAGATTAACTTTTCTATTATTAAACTATATGAACAGCCAATGACTTGCTGTGCAGTTTCCTTTTAAAAGTACATGAAAGATTAGTATTACCAGAATACCTGGAATAAGAACATTTAGAAAAGCCCTGCAACATAGAAAGCTGAAATATGTGTTTGAGATCTGCTATATCAATTTACAGTTAATCCAAAGCTTGCTCTGAGGGGGGTTCAGGTCACTTTTTAATGGACTTCAACAGCTGCACACACATGAACCTCCCCTCCCCAGATCCGCATGCAGCACACTAGTTTCCAGCTATGGGGATGATTCAAATCCTTAACAAAAAGATTTGAGCCTGGTTTACATTCAAAATGGCATATTAATTTACAAGAGGCAGGATATCACAAGTTTGTCTTTAACAAAAATGAGTGGGATGGGATGAGGCTATTTCAAACTGGGATGGATGCATTTCTCTAGAGCCACCAGTTGGCCCCTTTGAGCTGCTGCTAAAATCCTGGTGCCTGTATTCCAGAGGACTTGTGCTTTGCAGAGAAAAGTGAGGAGAAGGAGGGAGGAACCAGAAATTTCTCCAAAGCATCTGCTTAGTGGTTAGTGCTACTCTTTGCAGACCAGGGCAAACCTAAAATCCACCTCTAACAGAGGTGCTGTTCCTCATAGACATTAGTAAAATAAGAGCCCTCCACACAGGTCCTCTGAGGGTCTCCTCAGTGTCTCACCCTGCCTATAAAACTCAGTGATTTCGGTGAGAAGACTCTCAGTGTGCACCTTTCAGCACCTGTTTCCTCAAGAAATTCAGCATGTCCCAAAGCCATCCCAGCACACCTCTGCATTTAGAGGAACAACACCTCGTTTTGCAAAACCTCACCTTTTCAGCACCTATCCCTAGTCTAGTAGAGGTTGCCCTCAGTGAATGATGTCTGATGATGTCTTTCAGAATCTCCTTCTGAACATTACACCCCATGAAGGGTTCACTGCCGTTTCTTGACCCAGTAGCTCCAGGCTACAAGGACCTGACATAACATACTAATATCAAACACAAGTTGCTTTATTTAAAGAATTCCTTTAACTTAAAGTACTACTTCCGAAATCACTCCATAGATCTGACTAAGCTGAGACACAACAGGACATGAAATACAGTAAGTGCTAATAAAATTGAGAACAAGCTTTATTTTGGTGGTAGTTTCTGCATTGTGTAAGCTGAGGAAAGAGGGAATTCACACACAGTCAGCTGAGATATTGTGCAATGATTATCAGTCTTGAAACAAGTATTACAACACTAGCAGGCATCAGAATAGCATCAGCACAGCAAGAGTTAAGAGCACGTACTTGACTGGTGGGAACAGTATGGGAAACAGAAACAGCAGGAATAGGATCCTTTACTATGACTTCAGTTTTTATTAACGTATTTTTACAGGATATCCCAGTTAAGCCAGACAGCTTGTTTACAATAGGGCCCTGTCCAAGGACAGCTTAAAACTATTATACAGTACATACAGAAGGACAATACAGTCCCAGTACAAGCTACCAGCAGGCAGTAAATCATGTCAAAGCCTCATGTTACACCTGATTAACTGCTTGGCTCCAGTACTACAACCTGTTCCAAGAATGCTTGCTTCAATGTAGTTAAGAGTTGTCAGAGAATTTATGTCATCTGATGGCAAGTTACATAAGATAGTGCCCCAGTGTATCATTTAAGAACTATTACTTGGCATGAGCTGCAAGAGTGTGTGCTTCACACCTGCAGCATCCTCTGGTGCTATGTATCCTTTAAAAGGGACTCCATTTAGATGTCTCATTTACTAAGAGAAATCACATCACCTCTGTCCCAACAGGATCACCTAAGCCTGGATTACAACTCTATCTGAATTACAGTTCATCAAACGCATCCAAAATGTTATCCCTTAGGAGCTGGTCCATCCTCAACACAGCCACTGCAATTAAATTAATTTCCCACAGAATTTTTCTGGGTTCTGTGAAGTGGCTTAACAAGAGATATCCTTGTACAACTGAAGAACTTGGAGTTTTCACTAAACAGAAGAGCCTGCAAGGGGACTGAACAATGAAATCTTTACACCACCTGAACACAAAGGAAACCTTGTTTCTGTGAGGCTCAAAATCAACCCAGGCCACTAAGAAGGCAAATTGCAAAAGCATCCTAAGATCCTTAGATCACATGCCTGTCAAACATACAAGGCACTGTGAAAACCAAGCAATAATCTTTATGTCTTCATCCAACTGTCAACCAGCAAACCGTGTGGCATTAACTGAGCTGTCATGTGTCTTGATCAAGAGTTACGAGTTTAACTTTAACATCCATCAGCTCTGCCTCTATATGCACAGCTTTGTCCAGAGCTGTGCAGGAAGGAGCCTAGCAGAAAGATGGAGCTCAATTTTAGCAGAAACATGCTCAACACACACACAGGTGAATAAATCCAACGTTTTACAGCATTCTTCACACTTGGCCAGCAGGAGGCTTCTTTATAGTCTAAGATTAACCCATCAGCATCCTTTTCTAAAGCACAGACTCACAATTATTGTATCTTTCCTTGGTCAAGGCAAGTGATGCATCAGCTTTAGCCTTGATTTCATAAACTGGTAAACTGGTTTGCTCTTCAAGTCTCTGTAGGAAATGTAAACCTAGTAAAGAGGAGAATTTCTTACATTTGGCATATTGCAACACACGTGGTGGGAAGAGCACCTGAATTCCACCTCTTGTTTATCGGGTGAGGCAATGTCTTATTTTAAGAACAACGTCACAGATCATAGTAAAACATTTTCTTCTAAATCTGACTTCAGTTAAGTCTTCCAAAAATAACTGCAGAACAGTGAAGCACACATCTGTGTGTAAACCTATTTATTTGCTTTTTCTGCTTAGTCATAAAAGCATTTCCCACAGCTGTTATCACAAGAAGAGCTATTAACAAATCAAAAGCCTGATATTCCATCACTTTTTGCTGATAGATGATGACAAAAAGTCCTTACTCCTTCTGGAGTAAGATCCAAACTAAATACTAAGACCTTGGTGAAACAGATATGCAAAACCTTTTAGAAATCCAGATTTGGAAATGCAGATCACCCCAAGCTGTAGAGACATTTAAGGCAGAGGAGAGCACCTGAACAGTATCAGTTTGATAGCATTTAAACAAAAGCCCTTGTGGAACTGGGAGGGAGGGCAGGAACCAGCAAGATGTGACATGAGTGCCAAGCACAGGGGAACAGCAACCTGAAATGGAAACGCATGTGACAGCACTGGCGGGGGGAAGCTTTTGGGTGAGCAGTTAATGCTGGGAGAAATGTTTGGGGATGGGTTAGCTGAGGCCAGCTTTTCTGAGGACTTCTGAATCCTGAGCAGCACAGGGCTCGTCCTTACCTATGGCACAGCTCCAAGGGATGGTAGCTCTGGCAGGACCATCTCTAACGCTGCCACGTTTATGGATGCAAAACTTGCAGCTGCCTAGCTAGAGAAGGAATAAGGATGGATGGGAGCGAAGCAGCTCAGGCATCATTAAGCTCAGTAGTTGTAATTGTCAGCAAGGCTGGATGTAGTGCTCACAGAGTTTAACATACTGCTCTCCAAGCCTTTGTGTTAGATGGGAGCAAAGAGCTATGCTGCCATGACACAAGCCACAGGGCACAGCATACCAGTTCAAACATGATGTACAGGATACTCTTTGTGAATGGAAGTTGTGCTGACTGCTTGGCAGACAGAGTGACCATGCTGCAGTGCAACAGCTAGGTTGGGGATGGGACTTGCTAGTTGCCATCCCATTTAGTTGTCGTTTGCAGAGCTCAGCATCTTGACCAGCCCTGATCCTTGCGGATTGGAGCTGCACATTTTAATCAGATGTGCTCTGGAAGATGCAAAATTAATAGTAAGTTTGTTTTTACCCACCTTGTTAATCTCCACATGGTTTTATTTAATGGCAAGAACAAGCAGATGTTCAGTCTGAACTCAGGTTTCAGTGAGTTCAGCTCTTCAAAGTTCAAAGTGCAACTAAAAATCAGTGACTAAAGCTAGCTGTGTTCATTGCCTTGCTCAAGTGCATCAGGTGGAAGCAGTGGTATCAGCCTGTATGGACTTGGTGACCAAGTACAGATATTGCTGCACTGCATGATTTTCTTTTCCCAGTCTTGCAAGTCTTCACCCAGAGCATCAAATACCAGAGCCATGATGTGTTAACACCACCTTTTCCTGTTGAACTATGCTCTACCCATTCCATGCTAGGTTTCCAAGAAGTGTGTGCCTCTGGTAATCCAGCCTGCTAGAAGTACTTGTAAGGAAAAATTGAAAGGAAACTGCTCTATTCCATGCAAATGGATCCGTGCAATTTTAAAATTGACTTTCAGAAATACACCAAACATACCCAGAGGAAATAAACTACAATGTGGATTGCTGCCTGAAATCATTATACACATAGCTCAGGGCATTTAGTTTTGCGATGAAAGAAAAGAAACAAGAAAGAGAGGTTAGCAGGCTTCACAGAAATAACATGGTTTACTAAATCCAGCGCTTCCCTTTCTGCAACAAAAAGTCTGACATCACCTAGAATTATAAATAGAGTATTGTACATGTTGGTTTTCCCAGGTCAGAAATCCCTACTGATAATTTCAATATTAGATGGGAAATATGCCCGTAGTAGAGGGCTAGCTGCTACCCTCATTTGTACATACCTGCACATTTGTGACATGATCATCTCACTGCACAGCTTTGTAAGAAGTGATTTTACTGCAAATAAGATTACTTCCTCATACAAAGGCAAGTACATTCAAGTAAGGTACTGAAAGGCCGCTGAAGTTTTGCTTTGCCATTGTATTAGACTAGATTGACTCTTGCTGAGGAACAACACAAAGATAGATGGACTTCAGGATGTGGCAAAGTCAGAGAGTTAGGAGCTGAACTGCCTAAATACATAGCGAGCCCCAAAATCCTGACAAGGTTTCTCTTATTTAGCTTACTTCAACAGAATTTAATGAGAACACAAGCAGCATCTGTAGGTGAGCATAGTCTGACAAAGCTCCAAAAGTAAACCTTTTTTAGTATTTCCTTTAAAGGAAATATGCCTAGGATACTGGTTACACTTAAGCAAGATAGAGGCAAGTTTTAGCATGTGCATTGAAATGATATTTTGGTATCTTCAGATAACCAGCAGGATGATGTATCAGACGCATTAGTCCTGACTGTATTGTTCTTCCACTGAAACTACACCTACGGTATTTCAGCATTGCAACAATTTGCACTTGCATCATCTTTTCCCTTATTAAAAAAACAAAACCAACGTAACTTGACCAGTGTTTCTACAAGCACCTCTTGCCCAATTAAAGTGATACATCCAAACAGATTTATGCTACACCCTGTTTTGTCATGAAAGTAGTTAACTCCAGGCGATGAGTACATGTGGGAGTATCTGAACTCTGAACTCCTGTTTTAAACATATGTTACAGACATACTTTCCATATAGTCAAGGTCAATGGGAAAGAATCAGTAAAACTGAATTGTTAAAATTGCACAGAAGGATAAAGAAAGTTAAGTATAAAAAAAGTGTTATTTTTTGTTATGGTTTTGTTTTTTAAGGCTTGAAATCTTGGGATCCATGCGAGGCAAAATGACAGCGTTGAAACTACATTGTGAACAACAAAACAACAAAATAAATGGTCCAAAAAGTTTTCCCTTAGTTACCAAGGTGCCTGTAAACAGTTCTAGCATTAAACCTGCCGAATTACCCCAAGTAGTCACTTGCTGGTGTGATCTCACCAGTGTTTCCTTGGTTTGTTATGTATCACATCCCTACATGTGAACTTCAAGAGAAACACTGACCGTTTGGGATCCAGGTGCCATGGGACCAACACCCCAACCCTGCCAAAAAAAGAGTAACATGAAGACAACAAAATGAAGAAAGAACAAAAGTTAATGACTGAGGTGGTCTTTAAAGTAATCTATGCTGCACTTGAAAATCTTTATTCATCTAGATCAGGATGATTTTAATAACACCATCTACTTGAAAATAGATAAGAGAGTTCTGCTTATACCACTATTAACAAATATATTGGCACTATCATCAGAACAGCATTCTCATGAAAACCCAACACAAACTATACAAACAGGACAACTGGCTTCCTAGATGGATATAGCTATTTGCATGTTGCAGATAGATGGAGAAACAGAGGCATTCAAAGCCAAACATGATACCCTAAGAGGCTTTGCCTCAAAATTTGAATCAGAGAGGCAGCTGAGGGACATGACTACTGCTTCAAATGCTGATCACTGATACACTGATACTCTGCTGCCACCTTTTATTCTACATTTCTACTGCTCATTTAACTGCACACCATTTACCTTTAAATAATCACAGAATCACAGAATCATAGAACAGTTAGGGTTGGAAAGGGCCTTAAGATCATCCAGTTCC
>JBAFWW010061132.1:29862-50468 GCA_036873685.1 Agapornis canus | reverse complement strand
GGGGGCCTATAGGGATGCTGGGGAGGGACTCTTCATTAGGGACTGTAGTGACAGACAAGGGGTAACGGGTTAAAACTTAAACAGGAGAGGTTCAGATTGGATATAAGGAAGAAATTCTTTCCTGTAAGGGTGGTGAGATGCTGAAATGGGTTGCTCAGGGAGGCTGTGAGTGCTCCATCCCTGGCGGTGTTCAAGGCCTTGTGTGGCATGGTTTAGTGTGAGGTGTCCCTGCTTATGGCATGGAGGTTGGAACTTGATGATCTTAAGGTCCTTTCCAGCCCTAACTATTCTATGAAATATGATAGGGTTTGTTGCAGAGGTGTAGTTGTATTCTTCATTTTAGAATATCTTCCACAGTAGTGACAGTTGCCAAGCAGTATTACTCTAATAATATTTTGGCAAACAATTATTTCTGCTATATTATGAAACCAAACAGAGACCCACAACCAAGTAAGGCATATTTACATGTTTAATAATGCTTCTGTTTTGCTGTTTTTCTGTTATGAGTGTGGATTAGTGTGTGTTCTCTTTATGAACCTGGAGAGTATCCTAATACATAATTTCAGCAGTTAATCTCTCAAAATACTAATTGTGGACTAATGTTTTTAACTTTAACATAGTCTTCACATTTTTCCTGATGAAGAGAATGTCCACAGAGACTGAAACATGTGCAGTCTTTCCTTTTTATATATTCTGACAATTGGTGAAAACTTGTTGTGAACAAAAGAGCATGGAAAAAATTAGTTGAAGATGTTACATCTGTCAAAATTTACTCAGATGTGCTCAGCTTTACTTTTGCTTGCTACCTGCCAAAAAAAAAAATCTATGGCTGCTTTTCAGTTCATGGATGGAGAGGATTTCTTTATTTCATTTTTAAATTATTAATCTTTTAAAGACTAAAATATACAAAACTCAGATGGTAACACTGAAAGAAGACAAAGGAAATAATGTGTGTTTTAATTCTCTTGCATAAGTAGGGCAAAATAATGTTACTCTATAATCACCGGCCCTTTTCTTGAATCACAGTCCCCTGTGATCTTGAATGAAAGACAGCATTACATGCGTCTTGAGACTTAAGCAATTATGTAAGATACCTTCCTGCAATTTAAATCTTGTCATCTGTTTTCATGTTTTTAAAAAACCTTGCCAGCCTTTAGGTGAAATGTAATGTCCCACTTTATCTTGTATAAAAGCTGATAAAAAAGAAAGGTCAGGTGGTGCTGCAGCATCCATATACTGTGGTTGAGTTGAATGCTGGGAGTTCTTTCAGGAGGTATCATACTCTCTCAGCCCTGTTCTGAGCCCCAAGATTGAAAAATGCTTGCATAATCGGGTACTGTTTTGTGACTTATTAATTGCTCTCTTGGGTATATGGTTGCATGTGAGCCAGATTGGCTACTTTCCCAGCTTGCATCACTGGCAGCTGTTTTGCTTGAGGCAGATGGCTTGCAAGAGAAGCACCCATAAATTAGGACATTGCTACTTTTTTCACACCATTCTGTAAGAGGGGACCTGATGAGATGACATTTCACAGTGGGGTCTTTTTTGGACTCCCTGCTAAATATTTTTGTAAGTTTCTAACTAGCACACTTTACAATCATCTCTACATTTAGAAGACTTTTAGGGCAGTACAGACACTGCAATGTGGTCAGCATGAAAATGGTACATTATATTAAGAGTGATTATTTTTTTTTCCTATGTGAAGGAAGGTTCTGAAAAAAAATAATTTATATCAGAAAGAGAAAAGAGAACTTATTCCCTTTATATAGTAAGAGTATGAGTGTTTTTAAGGGTTGTAGCTGAAAAGGAAATGGAATACTGCATGATGGGAAAACATCAATATTCTACTAAAGAGTTTTAGACATATTTGTGGGTAAGATTTTTCTTCTGGACATTCTGCTCAGAGTTCCCATGTAGAAGTTTAATAGCCAGACTTCTAGAAAAGTACTTCTAAAGAGTACTAAGAGAGTTATGCAATATTTTGTAGTTAAGATTTCTATTGTCATGCTTTTCGATCCATATGTTCATCCTGTAGGTGCACACATACTGCTGCTCTGGAAACTGGAAAATTTCTTGCATGAGTGGGACCCATGAACAGACACATGTAAAATTAACCTTGGCTTTCTGTGCATTTCCACACCATCATAAACCAAAAATTTCATTCTAGAATCATCGTTTCTAAAAACTACACAGCACTTTTAAGCCAGAGCAATTTACTGCTTTTGCTCTCTGGTTATTCTTTTGTTCCTGTACTGATGTATTTTTGTCAAAGCAAATTACGTTTGGTCTTTTCTAGTTTGTACTTCAGAGATTCTTCTTTGCTGTTAACCATGCCTGTGATCCTCCAGTGGGCTTTAAGAATCACCTTTGCCATAGAGACTGCTTCTGAAATTCATGTCTCTGTTTACATCTCTGCAATAAGGCATGCATTTAAGAAATGTGATATTTGCTTTGGACTCATACTCAAGCAAATAAAGGATTATTAGAGGAAACATCAATAATTTCCTCCAGTGAAGTCCTAGGATCATGCTGTGGTGGCAAGGTAGGAAGGTTTCTTAATCTAAGTCAGGGCCAGTTAGGACATGCTATAAAGGAGGGAAAAAATAGGGTCTGAAGAATTGGTCTCTAACCAAATTTAGCTTGGAGAAAATAGTTTTTCTTTCTTCCCTGGGGAAACAGTCCTCTTAAGTTGAGCTGTGTCAGAGCTTCTGATCTACAATATTGGTCCAAGCTGTCTTTGTATGTGGGCTACTGTTAAATCTCTGTGTTTCATTGTCTTCTTGCCTTACGGCTGAAGAAGTACTGCAGAGCAGCTCGGCTTACAAACTAGCTATAGAACCAAAGTCTGTCTTTATTGTGCTCTTATTTATAAATTACTTTTTAGTTGTTAAAGCATGTAAATACTTTAGCTGTTGTGGTTATGACAAGTGTCTGATTTCCCCCTTCCTCACCAATTTTTACTTTTCTTGAAATGCCACATTTGTTCAATTTGCTACTGAGAGCAAATGCTGAAATATAACAGTGGTCTTCCTGCTCTACTGAACTTGTATAATTTCTCTTTGTATGTACAAAATACCTTAGGTATGTGTATATTCATTTCAAGAAGAGAAGGAGGTTAGAATCTGAAAATTATATATGAACTATCTCTTGCTCTAAATGTTCAAATCAGAATTTTATTTTATATTTTTTTTAGTAACACTGGTTTCGGGAGGATGGATTTTCTGTGCTTTCATAGTCCATAGAAATTAGGTGATATAAAGCATTTCTGTTAGGCTGCATATGACATAATGTAGAGAAGGTATCTAAAGCATTCATTCACCTGTACTCTCTTTAAACTAAAACTGGCTTTGTGAAAAGACCCAGATATTCTTATAAAAATAGGCTTCAGAGTAAACCATTTGGTAGTTATGGGATGGGTGCAGAAATTACTGCAATCTGCTATGTACTACGTAAGTAAAGAATAAAAATAGTCCCATTGGGCCTAATATTTCATAACTTAGAGTGTATCCAGTTTTATCTGCTGCTGTTGAAGCTTGGCTGCTGTTCTTCAGTGTTAAATGATACTTTTGGCAATTGGAGGCATAATTGAAGCACACACAGGAAACCCAGGCAACTGCCATCACAGAGTTCCAAAGTAAGAAAACATCTTCCCTGTTTGTGTTAACCTGCTAAATTTGTCTGTCTTCCTCAAAAATTATGGAGAGATTTGGGGGATTTTTTTGTTTTTCCTGCCATGTACTTCCTACTGACTGATCTCTGGGTCAGAATCCCTGGTAATATTTATGTCAATTAGACTATGTCTTGCAGATGTAATTGCCCTTCTACGCCAGCTGACTGTTCTTGGCTCCCTGACTGTAATCTTTTGTTTGAAGTACTTGATCTGCGATGTATCTTTCCTTTCAGTCCATGACACTTAAGTTTATATGTCACTGATTTTCATTACAGTTCCACTAACATAAATAGAACTTCTTCTATATGAAATTCGTTTATTTCTGATTGTAGTGGTTTGAGCCCAGCTGGCAACTAAGTACCCTGCAGCCACTCTGTCTGAAACCCAGACACTCTTGCAAGTACAGATTATTTGCTGTTATTTGCTGTATTATTTGCTCCAATAATAAAATTGGACTGAAAAGACAAATATTGTCTACCTCTTAACTGCTACTTTTTCCAGGGGATGAGATATTATTTTAGTTATCCTTACTTCGATACATTCATGAGAATTCAAGTAGTTTAACCTTACATTATTCTATTTGCAGTTGGGTAAGGAAAATGTTTAATAATTGACATGAAGAAATCTAGAGTGGTTCATAAGAATAAATGCCCTTCACTTGAGGGTCAACAGAATAAATACCCTTCACTAGAGGATTTGTTCCTTTTCTCTTTCCCTGTCATATGACCATCTTTAAAAGCATATGTAAAGTTATGTTTAAAAACTGTTCATTCATTTTATTTAATCCATGCAGTGTAATGTGCTCATATGATCATCAGCCATCACAATCAAATTAAAAAATAAGCAGATATGTAGAGTGAACAAATGATGGACCTTTGTATGACCAGCTGGGCAGTCTGGAAAGTACATTCACAATATTAAGTAATACTTTGAAAGAAAATAGCAAGCCAAGAAATGGTAATTTAGAAACTCACCAGAATATTAGCCCTTCCATATTTCTCCTTTCACCTCCCTCAACCTCACCTAGCTTTTTGTACCAGTAAAGTTAAAACTATTGAAGGGCAAAGAATGGGAAAGAACTGAGCATGTTTTCATTTAGGACTGTAGTTGATAATAAGCATCATTTAATTAAAAATTGCAGATGCAACTTCTGAATGTCTCTAGCAAGTTTTAAAAGTGCTGATCTCAAGAGTTCTTACACATCTTTCCTGAATTGTTGTTCTTTTATTTGGCTATACAGTATTTAGTTTAGAGGGGTATGATTTTGACTTTTAAAGCAGGTATAGTTATGATTATGACAGTGCCTGTCATAGAATTGTAGGATGGTTAGGGTTGGAAAAGACCTTAAGATCATCTGGTTCCAGTCCCCCTGCCATGTGGAGGGATGCTTCACACTAGACCATATTGCCAAGGCACTGTCCAACCTGGCCATCTTCAGATTAGACTTGCAGGTCAATCTGGTTTTCAAGAAGTAAGTTCTAATTGGATGTGCTGATAAATTATTCATCAGTATGTTTAGTTAAGTATAATTACTGTATTGCAATTTTGTGTTTATTTTACTGTTTCAGGTGGGGGTCTATTATTTGGAGATCTAAGCCTCTGTGAGTGCTGCTCTTTTCCCTATTTGTCACTGGTGAACCTTCCTGATTGTTTTTAATTTTGAGCCTGATACTCACATTTTGGAAATGTAAAGAGAAGTAAAGTTGAGATACATTAAATGAAAATGCAAAAGTTTTATAGCTTACTTTTTCAATGGATTTTCTAGGCATTATGCAGGATGGTGTTTCTTCATTTATTTTGTTGTGTTTCCAGTGCTCTAGTATAACAGAGGTGACAATATTGTTAGTTCAGTGATATCTTTTAAGAAACCTTCATTATGGGATTAGATGCTTCTGTATAAAAATGTATATATATATACATACATATGTATGTAAAAAAAAAGGAAGTCTGAAAAGGAAATGTAATAGAGGTTTTCCAAGCTCTTTGGTCTGCTTTGCAATTAAGTTTTGAAGAAGGTACTTACTTTGTCTTTTGTGAAGGGCTCCATGAATGAATGTCAATTGCTCTGCAAAAGGTACAAATGGATTGTCATTTTTAAGCTATAATATAAAGAAATCTCATAGATAGTATGTATTTTTTAAAAAACATATTTCTTTTAAAGGGAATGACTGGGTCATTTGGAATTCTCTGGAGGGACTAGGAGACTGCTGCTGTCCTTGGAACATATTGAGTGGAGGAAAGAGGAGGGCTTCCAGGCTACAAGTGTGGAGGAACAATGAGATTTATAGAAAGGCACTGGAGAGCTGTAGTTCAACAACAGAGATGGATGAAAGGAGCCACTCCATAACCAAGCCTTAGAAGGAAACTTCCTAAGGATATAAAAGGATAGTACAGATTCCTGTAACTAGGAAAATTGCTAAGATGGGTCTATTTAATTGGACCCATCACTTCCATTAATTGGAGATAATATCAAACTGGTCCTCCCAGCGTTTTTTATGAAGTGTTTTTGTTTTTTCTTCCCTCTGGGCTTCTCAGCCATGTTTTGACAAATGACAATTTGGGCCATCCTAGCTAGAGGGATATGTCTAGGCTATGTTGAATAGCCATGGATTGATCTGTGAACCTTTTTTGACATCTTTGGTTACATTTAGGTTCTTTAAAACCTGCAGCAGTGACTGCAATAATTTGATTATGTGGTGTGTGAAATTTATCCTTTGGCTTATTTTAAGCCTGCTGCCAGATGATCTAATTACATGGCCCTCATTCATGTGCTTGTGAACAGTGACTAACGGTTCTGTATTTACCTTCTCCATAACCTTGATAACTACAGAGCATTGTTACAATCCTGTGTTTTCCTCACATTTAGAGGGATGTCAGTCTGTGTAGCTCCTTACAGTAGAAACTGCTTCATATCTTCGATTTCTCTTATAGCATGTTCTTTTTAATTTCTTCTATCTTCTAATAGATCTACAGGCAGCACTCAGTGTGGGTGTAGCATGGACTTACGCAGTGACACTTCTGTATTGTTTCATGTTCCTTCTCTAATATTTCATTTAATGTTGAGAATTGGGATGATGAAATGACTTCAAGATCTCTTTTCTGGTTGCTATTGATGTAATATGAGCCCAGCTTTCTAAATAACTAGTTTAAAAATTATTTTTGTTCTCAGCATTTATTCATCAGCTAGTACTGAATTTCAGCAATGTCTTATTGCCAATTTACTCTCTATGTTAAGATCTATTGATGCTTTTTCACAATCAAATCTATTTCTGACTATCATCAGGAATTTTGTGTCATCAGTGCAAGTTGACACTTCAGACTTTTCTTGCCTTTTCAGTTCATTTTGAGTTGATTAAGATAGATCCCAGATTGAGCCTTTGAAGTGTCACTGGCCATTTTTATCATGTTTTTTTCTTTTTGTGAAACTTTTACTGTTATTCTTTACTTTCTATGTTTTAATAAATTAGTAACCCAGAGGAGAGCCATCTCTTTCTTCCCATGTAAATATGATTTCTTGAGGGAGGTTAAGGGGTATCTGTGTCCAAGATTTTTGTTGGTTTTGTTTGAGTTTAAGATCAGAGTACACCAGCTGACTGGTTCACTTCTATTGCTGTGTGCAACCTATTTCAAAAGTAGATTTGTTTGCCATGGTATGCACGTATGAAAATCCTACTGATTTTTGTCAATGTGTCATTAAAATGGTGCATCTATAAACTCATTTTGCAGGGTTTCTCTCCCTCCACCTTCCCAGTTTCTGTCCATTTCCTCTGACAGTTTCCCCACATTCTTCTGTATCTCTTTAGAAGCTGATGTAATAGCTGCTAATTTCTAGTCCTGTGATACAACACACAGCTTGTGATTGGTTATACCAGATTATACAGATTTTACTCCTTTGAGGGTTACTGTAATTAAATCTTATCTTTCATGAGTTGGATCAGGCATGATTAAATATTTGACTATTTATTTTGGCCAGTCTATCTCCTTATTTAGTTTGTACTTTACAAGGGTATTTGACTAATATATACATTTTGAATATAATAAGCTAACTGATACATTGAAATACTCAGAGGAAAAAATTCTAATGGTTACATTTCAGTGTAAAGATTGTAATTAAATGTTTTAGAGGATATATATATATTAATTTTAGAATTAAAACTATAATTCCTGTCATGAAAAAAAACATTGTTTTTAAAGCATGAGGTACATAGCTTTCGGTTAAACACCCTTCTCCCCAACTATATAACTGTTTACCTTTTGAAAGACTCATAATCTTTATGAACTGGAATAGCCAATTACAATGGTCTGATTAATGTTGCAAAAGCTTTTTTTGCTTACCTCATTGGGACAATATTTTTCAAGTTAGATACTGCTGGGAATCTTGGCATCCCATAGTTTTTCTATGGTTAGTGTTAGTTTTAAATTCTAGGTATTTTCATCTTTGCTACTTAAAAAAAATAAACAAAGTCAAAACATATGCAAGAGGAGATGCTAGCTGAGAGCTGAATTTGTTGATAGGAGCAGAATTAGTCACAGATGAGTGTGGACTTGTTTTTGTTAGGTTCATCTCACTAATAGCTATTTTGAAAACATAGTTTAAAAGAGACTTCATAGAAAACACATTAAAGGGTATTTGTAAAAGGCTGAAAAATAAAAAAATTAGCAGTGTTCCCCAAGGAAAAGTTACTTTGCATGCATTTATAGTATTTGATAGATTTACTGGTTATGCTACACTGCAACTTTATTGTAATCCTTGTCCCAAATGGCAAATTATATTCTCACTGGCAGTGTTGTTCACTATTGTGATGATTTTGCCAAAAGTGTCTTGCTGTTTAAGAAGACATCCTAATGTTCTGCTTGTATAGAAAAGGTTGGTGAGCTAGTCTTATAATTGCTGGAAGACACTTGACACATCTTGACCTTCTACTTTCATATTAGTTTCTCCGTTTGAGCCATGCTATCAAATAAAAGAAAATAAAGATAGTGAAGTCTGGGTATTTTTAAAATCACTTCAACTTGATTTATCACAAGGTTTGAATTTTTCCGGGGGAGTATAACATTTCAAAATCTTAGGGTAACCACTTATAGAAGCAGAAGTCAGTAGGTTACTTAGAATAAGGAACAAGTCAACTAGAATTTCCTACGCCTGAATTCAGAAACCTTTGCAATAAGAATGTTGCACCAAACCCTAACTTGTGCTGATGAACTGGGCAGCAAAGTGGCTTAGAGACCAAGTCAAAACACTAGAATGAAAACAAGCTTTTGGATAGGATACTACATACATACATTACCTTTGTATGTAGTAGGTTATACCTTCAACCAAGGGAGAGTCCAGTGATAATTTGAACAGCAGAAAGAAACATAACTTAGGAAGAGGCCAATGAAGAAAAGAACTCGAAGTTTTGGAGATGCTGATTGTGGCACAGAGATGATTTTTCTTTCCTGGAAGTGTACCATTAATTACCATATTAGCAGAGTGTGAAATTCGGTGTATATCTACATAAAGTGAGTATGTTTCAGGAGAATGTGCTATTAAATGTTATTTAAAATAAAAGAAAACCACATTTCACAAGGACTTCTGGAGTTTCATGGTACTGGGGACTCTTTTTCCATCTGAAACTGAAAACTGAGCTTGTCCATTCCTCAATCTTTTAGTAGACAGCCTTTTCACATCAAGATTAGGAAGTAGTAACAACTACCACAGAGGTGTCTGACTGCATACTCTGGATGGATGAGTTTATCAAGTTTTGGATTGTTTGTGGGTTTTCTTTATATTTTTTTTTCTTTTTTTTTTTTCCTGTTTAGAGCAGCATCACATTACTATGTGGAAAATAATTTTCTCTGTTCTTTCAAATCTGCTGCTGTTTGAATTTTTTTTTTTTCCTCTTTTCTCAGCTGCTTATGAAGCTGCCAACTAAAGTACTACTTAACATGAATACATTTGAGAAAAGCAAATTGGCACTTTCTATAGAATGCAGCAATTTGCATTCCTTTGTTCTTCTCTGTTTCTGACAGCAATCTGTATGACATTCTTCAGAGTTTCAATGTTTTTTTCCCCAAGAGATCTCATCTTGTATTTCCTGGCACTTCAACCAGAAACATGTCCTTTAAGTTTGGGGGGTTTTTAATACTAATTTGACTTTCACTAACAAGTGCTTTTGTAATCAAACTCATAATTATACTCTCATCTGTTTTTAAATTATTGCTTTTAATTCTTTAGCTTGAGCAGCTGAGAATTTAGTTAGTTCAATCCCCATGCATAACTTCCAACCACAGCACTGCAGCAATATTTGCTTTCCTTTATGACATAATATCTTCTTTGGCTTCTTGACCAGTTTCTTTCAGCTTACTTCCCTAGCTTCAGTCCCTATAATGTTTCTTGTTGGGTCATCATCAAGTTATAAAAAGGAAACAAAACTGTTTTGTGTAAAGCTTGTACCTGGTCACAATTTTGTAAAAATCCTTAAGACAACAGTTAATGCGATAGAATAAAAAAGTGGCAGTGTTTAGTCATTTTGCTACTCTGAAGGTGCTGTGTCTCTGATCTAGCCTGGGGGATATGAAAATACAGCCTCATGGTCTGAGGAAAATAGTGTCTTGTACCTGAAGTTAGCTTGGGGAACAACTGTAAGGTTTTGCAGAAAGCAAATTGTTCAGTGGATAGACTTCATGAAAGCATTGCTGATTGTTTGCTTCCCCAATGTAAGAATTTAGTGCTGACAGAGTCAGAATGGAAGGGAACTTTGTATTATCCTTATTTAAACTTGTGAAATGCCTTGGTGTATGATACTGTATCTGCCAGAAGTTTATGTAGGTTCTGAAAAGATGATCAGAGAAATGCAAAGATGAAAAATCTACTTACCTTTGTAACATGCAAGACATACAACTTAGGGCTCCTTGTTGCTGAAGCTGATGAATATTCTGAGAATTAACACAGTTTAGTTACAAATATTCTTATCTTGAGGTTGGTCTAGATGATTGTTTGGTCTAATTCATTTGATGTGACCCGTTCTCACATTCATGTTAGGTTTTGGCTGACAGACTTGTACAGCTTAATTTTATGTTCCTTGTTTGAGGGGTACTTGGGAAGAGAGGGGAAATGTAAGTATTTTTATAAGATTTTTATGGAGAAGGTTGTTAAAAAAATCTTTTAAAAATTCAGTATCTCCTTTTCTTCAGCTCAGTGCTGAAAAGAACCCAACTTGAGGTCATATGAAATAGTTTCTCTCTGCTGAGAGGAAAAAAAGATCTTGAGACTCTTTTCTATATCTCTAGTGTAAGAGGTGGAAAAAAGCTTTTGGTTAAAAAATTCAAGTAAATAGAGGGGAAATCAGTTCATCTCTAGTGTTTTTAGTTACTGCATGAAGAAAATATCAGCATACAGTAAAATCCTTCAGTGTAAGATATGTGGTTATCCTTCTATTGCAGAAAGACAAAATGTAAGGTTGATCTCTCCTTCTGTTCCAACATGATACATTGACGGTGTGTCAATACAGCACTAAAGGTTTTTACTATGTGTAACTGTAAAATAATCCAATAGGTAAATGTGGAAAAGGATGTTTTGGGAGCAATTTCTAGATTTTGCTTTTTGTAAAATAAACAGAACTTTAAAAAATGGTTTTAGGTTTTGGATGACAGTAAAAGAAGTACAGAATGCTGGAACACCAAAGCAACTGTACTCGGTCAGAGCAATAATCCACCTAGCACTATTTCTTTTCTTTGATGGTGATTGGGACCACATGCTCCAAAGGAAAATGCTTATAATGGGCAATCAAAGCATCTGCACATAGCAGGCTTTTTTCCTCTGGCCTCCCTCCCCCACTTGCCATAAATTACTGGTTGGCCTTTAGTCTGACGCGCAAGTCTGACAAAACCTAGAAGGAACAGGAAATGACCTAAGTGTGGTTTTAGCCATTTTTTCATTACCTACATGAGAAGAAGAAGAAGAAGAAAAAAAAGCCAACATCCTACATTCCCTTGATAGACAAAACACCTTTTAGAACCTTTCTGAAACATTTGAAGATCTTAAAATAAAAATATTTAAAGGAAGATCAGAGCAAACATAACGAGCAATAAAAAACCCATAAAACTTCCTACAGCAGAAAAAGTAGAAGCTGACCTGCTTGATTCTCCTGGTTACAAAAGCAGAAGTAGCATGGCTTTTTAAAAACAAACAAATGAAACAAACATGTGAAAAAGAAACAAAACCCCAACTAACCAGAAAATATTTTTCAGCTCACAGGAAAAAATACTAACTTCAAGAATTAGCTTCCTGAAGGCATAACTGGAGCATTTTTGCTCTGCTTTTTGTACCTCTGCTGAGGGCAAAGTTACTGAAAACAGTAACTAAATACATGAACACTCTAAAGTGATTTGTTAAAGTTTACTTAGGTGCAGCTCTTGTCAAAGATTTGTATTTCCAGGGAAGAACAGAATACTGTAGTGTCTGGTGGAAACATTATGGTGTCCAGACACCTGTATGTTCCAGTATTGTTCTTATGTGTTTGGCCAAATATTTTGTAGGAACTATTTAGTGTATAGGATAGTATTAACTAAAGCAATAAAGTAGAAGTAAGTTTCTTTCTTTTGAGGGAAGATTCTAGACTTCCTAAAAAGTTGAAGATAATGCCTTTCATAAAAGAGTCCAGTAGAGTCAAAACCCAGCATCTAGGGCAGGATATGTTTGTTTCCTTCAGTACATGTATCTAAACTTTAGACTCATGCACTTAGTTTCTGTTCAAAGATTGTGGCTATCTGCAGACTTCATAACCTGTCAGCCATTTGCAACCTTGGATAAATAAATTGTGTAGAGTCAGGAAGTGATGAGTAGTAAGACTCAAAAAATATCCCATTTGTTTCCTGTCCCATTTATTTTCATGGAAGGTTTAGTGAGTGGAGAAATATCGTGACTCTAAATGCCATAAGTATTGTATTGAATGATTTTTCCAAGTGCTAAATTTTGTCTTGATTACAGTAATTTACTCTAGTGGATGTTGTCTTGGTCTGCAAGATTTCACAACAGCATGTTGTCTATGTTATCTAAATAATGCTATCTCTGCTTTGACAGTCATTTTTGGTTGCATCACCTTAGTTACTGAATACAAGTTAACTACTTAATAACATACTGGTTTTCAAAATCTACCTCTTTTAGAGAGAGGGAGAAACCCCCAGAAATAAATAAAATCTAGACTTCTAGGTTGTATACTGCTGTGTTGGTTTTGTGTCATTAAATTACATGGATTAGAAAAGCTAATTGATTGTAAGCTGTAACAAAAGACTAATTTAGAAGTAAAATCAATGAATCTAGCATCAGTCACATTTGAAAGGCCATCATGAAAAGAAAGGGGTAAGTGCGGTTACCTTTTTCATATTTCACAATAAATTAGTTTCCCATCTGGTTGTAGAATTTAGCTTTTGAATGAGGTGATGTTTTACAGAGTTGATTTTTGAATCAAGTTGCTATGGTGTTGCTTTCATTGTTTAGTTAATTCTATGCTTGGTTGCTATGGAAATACTTATTTACGGAGCTAATGCCTAATGGTGTCAAACACATGCTACTAGCAACTAGGAATCTTTTATAGTTGATCAATAAAAGACTCAGTCAGAAGTAGAAGTTCATTGTTGCACTTGTTTTCTCCCCATTAAAATTTTGGAGCATGGAATGTGAATGGGTTGTGGCAAGTAGGCAAGTTTTCTTAACAAGCACTAAAACACAGGCTGAATCTTCTGAACAATATCATCATTGGAACAAAAACTTTCTCCTTACCTAGTTCAGGCAATCAAATAGAGTTACTACATTGTGTATGGTCTCAGATAGTGTGCACATTTCAGCTTAGGATATAGAGTAGGTATTAATTATATTCTAGTTTTAGAATTGAGTTTTAGATTTCTTAGCTCTGAAACATTTTTTGGTAGCCATCTAGTTTAAATCTCTGCAGAAGTATGAATATTGTTCTTAGTATAACTTTGCATAAACACAAATAATTCTCAGGTAGCTAAAATGATAAAATTTGGTATTTTATAAGTTAAATTATTCTGAAAATATTAGTACACAGTTATCTAGCCAAATATAGTTTAAGCTGAGCATTAAAGTAAAAAAGAAAAAAAAGTTTCAAAGTGCTTAGTGTACTTTTATAGTACTTCTAGTGGTTTATAACTTGAGAAAAGTAAACCCTATAGGTTTTTATCGCATTTAAATCTTTAGAAGTTGAAAATACTACTCAGTGTGACTTTAGTCAAATGGAGCTATGGCACTTGCACAAAGAAGATCCAAAAGAACTTCACCCTCTATGGCATCAACCCACTTCTGAAAGCCACGTTTTTACAGGCCCTGGAAACTACTGGTTGCACCATCAGTTCTGTTTAGAAAAATCATGAAAAGCCAAACAAAATCCCCTGAAGCTGGTTTTCACTGACTGTCTTCTCCTCTTTCTCATCTGATTTTAGTTTATCTAGTCTATAAAGTTCTCAGGAGCACTTTTTTCCCCCCATATTTCTTTGTAAAAGTTATTATTTTTGTTCTTGTTGCTGATTGAACTATCAGGTGTATTGTATTAGGGAAGGCCTTTATTACTGTTACCTTGTGCATTTTCTAAACAAATTTTTCTGATGCTGCTGACAATGTGTGCTAGCCTCAAGTTCTGGTAATTCTTGGGTTGATTCAACAATCAGGGCCTTCGCCTCTTCTACTCCTCTTACTTCTCCTGCCCCCTTCTCCCCAGTGAATAGATACATTACAAATAGGGTCAGAGAAGTTGATTCTAAAATCCTCAAATTCACATTGCATGGCAATGCCTCTGGAATATATGGAAATACTTCTTTCATTGACTGAGAAAATATAAACAAAATGTAATATCTGATGTCTATTGTCAATTTTCCTGCATATTCCCAGTAAGTCATAAAAATCTCCTTAGATTTGACTAACCACCCACAGAACTGAATATAGTGTCATTCTTCAGAATAGCAACCCTCTGGAGGATTTGTTGAGCTTTAACAACTTTTAAAGCCTTTTAAAAAAGTTGTATTTCAAGTGATGTAAATTCCTTTTGTTGATACTCATTGCCTGTTTTTGTGACATGTTTCAGTTTGAACTAAACCTGACTGCTGCCAAATCAGAAAATGTCACTTACACTGAAAGTGTTTTCATGAGCTGGCTTGTCTTCTTTTAACTGTGTTGAAATTTATTTCATAGGCTAAAAAGATTCAGTTATTGTAGTTTAGCATAAACATGAACAGTTCCTGACTGTTAAACAGCAAGGTGTAGTTCTGTGTTATGCATGAGGTTTGGATTTTGGTTTTATTAATTGTCCTTCAAAACTCTTATCATAAAAGAAAAAAATCACAGAAGTGTGATCGTTGCTCTTCAAACGGACCGGGAGACTCTAGGGTTAGAGTCAGGCTGATAAGAGGACTTTACCTCCAAACAGACTGGTAATTTGGTATATGTGCTTATAGAGAGAAGGCTATGCATTTTTCACCTTTCATCTGCAGTATCAGAGCCCACTGCAGTTTTATTTTCAGAGTACCTACCAGATGTGCATTTGCAGTGATGTTAGCACAGACAATGGATGCTTAAAAGTGTATGAGTTGAAACTTCTGTGACTCAAGTCCCTCTCCTAGATCAGGTGTCTGTTGTTGGAGCAGGCAAGGAAGAACGTTATGTGCAGTGAATTACAAAATCTTAGTGTTACAGACTACAGGTCTTTCTGCAACAACTTTTATGGTTGCAAAATCAAAAATTGCCAAGGATCTGCCCAAGACCTTTTTTAAGGTCTGTTGGTCTATTCACATTAAAAGTAAACTGTGTCCTTTTTACTCTTGTTGCAACATTCATGCAACTCTAGGAATACTTTGTAACTTTTGTCAATGATCCACAGGAATTAATTAAGGCTTTGACTGCCAAACTCTCAACAAAAATAATGCTAAAAATGCTGCTTTTAGTATTGCGGATTTAACTTGTAAGGCATGAAGTTAGGCTAATGAAACATAGTCTGTTAAGTAGTGAGAAACAAAGTATGGTTTCTTTACAGCTAGTTTCTGAATAGCATGGTAGAGAGTAAATTCTTTAAACAGAGAAGTTTTTGTAAAGAAGCAGAATTTACCAGCTCCTAACCTTTAAAACGGTCACACACACCCCACACATCCCCTCTCCTTCAAACCATTTCAATTCTGCTGAAGTTCTGCTAAGGGATATGCTGCTGGTTTCTGTTCCTTTCTCCCAAAATTGTTTTTGTGGGGGAGGCTTTCTGGATTTGAGTGCCATCTTGTGGTGTATTGGCAGCAGCTAGAGGGAAAGAACCCCCTTCTCGTTAACCTGTAAGGATCTGATCAGGATAGAGAAGTACCGAGTTGTATTTACCATGGGAAAATATTCATTGTATAGCGATCTGCATTTTTTTTTTTCCTTGTGCTTAGTACGAGAGATTGCTACTTGGTGCCTAAAGTTTTCATCAGCTTATTTTCACTACTTCTATGTGTGGCACATGGAATGAGCCCTGAACATTTTACAGCTAATACAGACTGTGGTAGCCTGCCAGCTGTGTTAATATACTACTCCTGTCTTCTTTCAGGGAATAGGACTTCAAATTAAAGGTGATGTATAATGAATTAAAAAAAAATAATAATAATTAAAAAATCTCTTGGCACCATACAGGTGAAGTTTTGTTTATTTTAAAACTAATTTAGTTTCTTTGCTGTAAAATTGGTATCAGCAGAGAAGCTTAAATATTCTGGTTTAAATGACAACAGAAAATTTTCAATCATTAATCCAACCTGTGAAATTTTTTGTTTAATTAAAATTGTATAAAATGGTGCCCTACCATTTAAAATATCAAATCATTATTTGCATTGGAAGTAGATTTTCCATAAGCTGTGCACATTATTTTCCCTTGTGTATACTAGGTTGGTATGGGACACTAGATGCAGCAGTAGCACTTTCTGTTAAATGTTTGGTGCCTCTGCAACTTAGAGACTACTTTTTTTTACAATAATAGGGCTAAAGCCAAGAGAAAGTTTTGAACTTGTTTAGCCGTATAGATTGGCCTCAAAATTATAACAGTATACCTTATGTGAGTATATGTGTGTGAACATACATGTACACAAAAGCTTAAAGAATAAATGAAGGAGATTATATCAGTAAAAGCACTCGCAGTTTAAAGTTTGGTAGAGAAATATTCTGGAGTTAGCAAGAATATAGGTATTTTATTATGTTCTTATATGCAACAAACAGATTAAAATTAGCTAATTTACCAAGTATTTAAAAGAAAAATAGAGTATCAGAAAAGGGAGACTTCCTTTGTGTCCCCTAACGAAAGTCTGCAAATTGCAAGCAATCTGACATGATTTTGTGGACCATCAGTTTCAAAGGTTTCTGATACAAGTTACAAAACTCACATGGACATCTGATCTTCATTGCTAGTTGAGTCAAAAGTCAATGAAGCAAATTAATGCAGTCTCAGCATCCCAGCTAGGGAGGACAGATTGAAACCAAAAGATTTTCTTACGTTTGATACAGTAAATAAATGTCAATCTGGAAAGAGATACCTGAGAATGAAGAAACAAACAAACAAAGCAAAAATGCTCAGATGGACAACTAATTCTAGTTTATTAGTGAAGGAAAAAACCCTTCCTCTTTACAATGATCATGCTAAAAGCAAATGAATCATGCAAAATGAGTATGGACAGCTAATGGTGATCATCATCTTAATGCTTGTCACTGACTGTGTAACAGGCATTTCATGCTTAAGGTTTTAAAAAAAAATAATAAAAAAATGGTAGAAAATGAGGAGATGGAAGTTTTAATCACTTTTAAAGAACCCAAAAGACTCAAATTCTTATATTATTAATTCCTGACCTGCTTGCTGTGCACAATATGACTTTTTGACATAGCCTTACTCCTAGTTTAAGCACGTACTTAATCATAGATCTCTTCACTTTTCATAGCAAGTCATAACTATTAACTTTAAACATGGTTTCATGGTGTCTCTATGAAGATAGCAGAAGAGGAGCCTGTAAATTCTGTCTTTTCCTGGCTACTGCTGGCATGTCAGCCTGTATTTATTTATTGACACTTTCTGCACCTTCTGCTGGAAAGAAGGTGACAGTTTGGAACACTAAGTTTTGTCCATGAAGGTGCTTTTAGTCTGAAAGGAACAAAACCAAGCATAGTTCTTACCTGTAAAAATAAGCAGAAAAACATACAGGACTTAAGAATATAAACTGCCAAGTAGGGTATTGGCACATTATTCATGCTCTGTAGTTATGGAAAAGAGGGGAAAAAAGGGCTATCTTTATATTTGTTTAATTTTGAACACATGTTGTGCAAATGAGTTCATTTATCAGAGAATAAGAAGAACCTGTCAAGTTAGGAATACTGAACACTTTTGAAGCAAAACAGGCAACTGAATTTTATTTCTTGCATGTTGTTTTTATTTTTTGTTGGTATAGAACAAAAATAAAGTTAGTGCTGTTGACGTACTTGAAGCTGATAGTATCTTCAGATTGTGTTGCTGACGTTCTTTTGCGGGTTTGGTGGGTTTTGTGAAGTTATTGAGAACATGTAGATTTGTAACCATATTCAAGCCAAACCTAACAGAACCTCCGGCAAGAAAATGCTTTTAAAATTGTCAGTTTTTAACGTGGGGAGCTTCTTGCCTTTTAAAACACCAAATTATGTTAATGTAATTCTTTCTGCACTATATTTGTAAAATTGCTGCTATTTGAATGGTTCTGGAAAGAAAAAAATTATTGAATATACTGGAGGTTTTGGGATAGATTTGCTTTTATATATTGAGGTGAATAGAAGCAGGAAAACACTGTTACCACCTAATTTAATGAACATGTTAAGTGATTTATAAACATTCCAGAAATAGTGAAGAAATAAGGTTGTATAATAATTCTGTCATTAAAATGCCTCAGTCCTATGCAATCTCTTCAGACTTTTCTTTAGGACTTTTACTGGGGTAGCATTAACTGAGAAGATGGCCTATGTTATATATCAAAACATGGAGAGAAGCATTTTGCGCTGCATCACATAATCCAGATGTATTCCATTGTTTTACAGCATTACCATATTACCTATTAATCATCTTCTTTTTTTTAATCTTTACAGATGATACTTTGGGATTGGGATTTGAAGCAATGGTACAAGCCCTATTACCAGGTCAGTATATGATTGAGTACAGAGTTCACCGTAAACTGTCACATTTCAATCTTTTTCTGTTGATGTTTCATTTACCTAAGTTGGCCTAGTACATTCTAGCTCTATGTAGGAGAGGCTTGATATTTAGCAGTTCTGACCAAGTTGTCAGGGGTCTCCTTTCTGTGGTGTATTATGAGAACAGTCTTAAACCTAACTAAGGTGGGAGTGGGTTTTTTGAAATATCCAATAGCATAAAGCTGGGGAGTGATTCCCCAGCAATGTCATCAAGTGCAGGTCTGTCAGATTCTCTCCTTTTTTCTTGATTGCTTGTTTCTCCCCCTCTCTCTTGTACCTTCTATCTAATCAGTTAATGCTGTTCAAGTTCAGAGAATTATACCAAATAAAAGCGTATCACTTTTTTTACAGAATTGTTAGGATTTGTTTCATTAGAATTAGGGTTAATAAAAGTAATGAAGCTGTGGAAATTGCACCTCTGCAAGAGGCCTATGACACGCCACCAAAATTTCTTTTGATATGATTGAAAGAAATAGAATACTAAGTGTAATTCTGAAAGAAGATAATGAAAATGTAAGTTAAAAAAATTGGCACCAAATCTTTATCTTAAATGGAGAAAAATAGACTGAAAGCTAATATTGCATTCTGAAAGATTTTATTATTGTGCGAGGAAAAAAACCCCACAAAAATGGTGCGTAAACACGTGTATAGGTATATATTTTCTTCAAAAGAAAAGTACTTTGCATTATTTTTTTTAATTTATATTTTACTTTTTCAATGGATGTTTATTTAAATCTTAGAATACGGTGAAATGTTTTGACATGTTAATAGTTTGCAACATTTCCATCTATTCTAGAATGCTGGCAGTGGAAATGGAGTTGATCTTTCAATACTAAATGAGGCTCGGAGCATACTAACAGACCTCCTGACTGACCCATCCCTTCCACCACAAGTGATTTCTTCCCTTCGAAGCATTAATAGCTTGATTGGTGCTTTGTCAGGCACATGCAGGCCAAAGGCTTGTCCATTCACACCATTTCCTGGTTTCTTCCCCTGCCCTGAAATAGAGGATTCTGCTGAAAAAGATCAAAAGCTGCTCAAGGTCAAATGGCTTTAATTCCCATTCATGTCTGTGTTGCAATAAAAAAAAAAAAAAAAAAAAAGGAATTAAGGAAAATTAATTTGGAAAGAATTGTATGGATAGTACCTTCTTTACTGAGTACCTGTGAACTATGTTTGAGGTCAAAAGAGAGCAGCTGTGAAAACACATTGAGTGGAATGTAGATAGGTATCAAAATGTAAATTTAAGGGGTTGATGGATAGACAGGTAAAAGCACTGGCCTACACTCTGATGAATGATTACTCAAAATAAACACAGGATTAAAAAAAAAGCTAAAACCAAAAATAAAATGAAGTATTCTATGATCCTATGTTATATTCTCATGATATGGCACAAACAGGGCTCTCCTTGATTTCTCCACATTCTTGATCAAACAATTCATGTCAGTGTGGCTTTTTCATTCGCCTTTTTTTCCAAATAAATTTACTTTTGTGAGCATCAAATTAGCCATCAGACAGAAGCAAATCAACAATGTAAAAGGAGATATATGACATATATATCTGTCATATATCTTAAAGAATGTGGTGGAAAAACACTCAACTATAGGAACTTAGCTGCAGTGTACCAGAACTAGAATTACTTGCTAGAGTAAGTCATCTACCTGGACTTCTGCAAAGCGTTCGACACTGTCCCACACGACATCCTTGTCTCTAAATTGGAGAGAC
>JBAFWW010061132.1:12225-23769 GCA_036873685.1 Agapornis canus | reverse complement strand
TCCCTCTGGAAGCAGGGGAGGGCAAGAAAGGGGGATTGAGTGAGTGAACGAGCTGCGCGGCTGGGTTTAAACCACGATAGCAGCCTTAGTTTTAAGATTATAATAAATAAAATTATTAAATATGAAAAATTGATTTGAAAAGCCAAGCCATGGCTGAGTAAGATTGTCATAGTATTTCCAAAGTAATCAATCTTAAATGTTCTCAAATCTGTTAGAAAATAACCTGCTTCGTTATAATGTTCAAGGAAAACATGTTGGAAAGTAAAACCTATGGCATGTTCTCCAAATATATTGTGTCATTTTAGGACTGCATAAACTTTTCACTTAGTTTTACTCAGTACCCAACAGTTTTTATTCCATATAATTGACATATATTCTCTAGCTGATCTTCAGTTTTACTTCTTTCTGTACTTTCTTTTTCTTGAGTCGTAGTGGGCCTGTAACAGAGCAGTCTGGCTATTCTATAAGCATTTTATTGAATAAAAATTGAGAACAAGGTAGGAAAGAAAAAAACCACTCTGTTTTACTTTCAGCCAAGGATCTCATTCAAATGGATCTTTTGGAGCAAATATGCTGACAATACCAAAACAAAGATCATCTTCCATGACACTGGCTCATCATATAGGTCCCAGACGATCAGGTAAGACACTCCTAAAGACCTGATAGCCATCTGAGGTGAATATTAAAATTGTGGAAGGATTTGGCATAGAATTTATTCTAACACTGTCAGCGTAATAATCTAGTTAATACTGTGTCAGTAGTGCTAAAATAATGTGTATATCAGTATTTCAGAAATTAGAACTGATCTGTTTGCCCATATTAAGTGAAAACTTGATACTTCTTTTGACATCTCTGCCTATTCATTTTACCATGATTAAAAATAAACCTGTCTAATAATGTTGTTTTATAAAAGTTTAAATAAGCAGGTTGGATTGAGTGAGGAGAATGCACTTCTAATTTTTTTGTTGTTGTTGTTTAAAAACCCCAAACTTGACCAGTTTTCTCTGTATTGCTTACTGATGGTTTGGTTGTTTCCCTTTCAGTCTTCTAAATGCCAGGAAGTGTATCAACTCAGGCCAGATCTGCATGTAAACACACTGTTGCATATTCTTAATGGTTCTGTCTTATAATAAAAGCTGAGCCGCTTTCTGCTTTTTTCCACTTAATCTTGTGGACAATAAAGTGCAATGTTATGCATTAAAACCTGCTGAATTTGTACATGTAAAAAGGATGAAATAAGGTAACCAACATTAGATTATTAGTCTGATTAAGTTCTGGAAGGGAATTTACAAATTTCTTCTCAACTTTCCAGTCTTTCTTTGTAGTAGTGAAGTGACATTTGCTTTCTAAAATTTCTGTCTCTATACCTAGCAATGACAACTTTGAAAAATCCTACCATTTACTGTAAGAAAATGCAATTAGATACTACTATCAGGATGTGTGAGAGAAGTCACTATAGCCTATGATGCTATTGAAAGTGTATTATCCATGCATTCCTTATTTAACAGCAATACTCTTCTTCCTCATGGGCACTTCATTCTTTTTGATGAAAGTGTGTTTACTTCTGTTATTTATCTGTAATTACCCATTTTGGGGTTTTTACATTATTTTTTAAAGGTCTCAAGCATATGCTTTCTCTATTGCAAAACAATGTGGTAAAACAGTTTTATCCAGGTCAGTTATAGATACAGAACTGACTTTGATGATTTTTGATTTATTTATTTATTTTATTTTTTAAATTTAAAAAATTGGTCCTGAATCAGAAAGGAATATGGAAAGATTTAGCTACTGATTAATTTTGCCAAATCTAAAACCAAAATCAAACCTTTGAAAGCCAGATGTTATAATAAATTACATAGTTCGTCCATTCAGGCATGTAGTCTAGACTGCTACGTAGTTGTAGATCTCAAAACTTGGAATAGATCTAAGTACTTAATATGTGTTTGACAGTGTGAACTAGAGACCGTGTCTTGACAGCTTGCACATTCTTTACAGCATGTAAGTTTTTTGTTGGTTAATTTCAGTCTTCCTAAACAGCAATGTTTTTATTGTAATCTGAACCCCATGCAATGCTTGTTTTGGAAGGTGCATCTCCTGGCCTGAGTCCTCTGGGTTCACCTAGTCATGGATCTGTCTCCAGTGGGGCTTTCAGCTGCTGGTCACCTGTAGAGTTTCCTGATACTGCTGATTTTCTTACAAAACCAAGCATTAATATACATAAGCCTCCAGGATACACATTTAGTTCTCCAGATTTTCAACAGCAAGTTAAAACATCTGCAGGTTATATGTGTAGCAGGTACTGTAAACTGTTACGTTTTTGGTAACTTCATGTGTGTTGAAAATAATGCAATTAAAATGAAAACTAGAACAAGACTTATACAGCTACTAGTATACTAGGAAAAAAAAAAAAAAGTTTCATAATAATCTGTAACCATATTGTCCAGAGGAGACTAATGAATGCTGTATGTATGCCACTGATTGCAAACAGCTCATCCTCCAAGGCAGCAGTTATGGTAGAGTAAAAATATTTTACAAACTTTTAGAAAAGGAGGACCTCCTACCTGGGAATTGTATCCTGTATTTCTGAATACTTTCGAAATAATTAGCTCTACTTTATTAATTCAGTGAGATGAGTCCATGAGGGGTGGGGCTTTACTAAATTACAGGCTTCATCTGTATGTGCCCAATTTAGGAAAAAATACTAAGGTAATGTTATGGAGGAACCTTCAAAAGCATGTCTTTTTAAGAAATATACAGATTTTTTCTGTACAACAGACCTGTAGCAAAAGAAAAATTACTCAATGTTGTAAATATTTTTCATGTATTCTGTAAGCTGTGGACGTCAGATATTCAAGCCTGTCCCAATTTCAGACCTGGAAATTGCCCAGTATAAAGACAGGAAATCAGGTGAGTTTTCAAAATAGACAAATATTTGATATCAGTTTGCCTTTTTTCTTAAAAAGCCAGTGAAATTAAAATTTCTATAGTTCTACACAATTTTTTTCCTATACACTAAGTAACTTATATGCATATATTCTATTTTAGTTTGTGACTTAGGATGATTAAGATAATCAAAAATGTTGCCTGCTTTGTAGTAAGGATTTTATAATAGGCTTCTAGTCATAAAATTATGGTTCTGTACTCCAGATATCAGACAAATTCTCTGCCATCTCAGCTAACCTAATCACTGAACAAATTTTTGCAAGTAAAAAATTATGCTGTTAGCTTTTCTCAACCTTTAAATAGGTTTTGGCTAATAAATTTTGTCTTTTACAACTTTTTGGTTTTGAAATCTTAAAAAGTATTTAAAAAAGCTATTACTGATATTTCTGTGAATAATCTGTATGATCAGCTCAAGAATTATTAGACAGTAGTAATTTACAAATAAATTATTGATGTAGTATTTATGTATGTATTTTCTTTAAGGTGAAATTGGAAGTGATAGTGTTTCAAAAGAATCTTTCCACCATACAGAGAAGAAAAATGTTGAAACGAAGGAAATGATCGATCAAACACAAAATAATCTGCTTGTAAGCATGTAATTGCAAAAAAAACCTTGCAATAACTTTTATCAACACAGTATTCTTTTATCATTTCTAACATGCTGTAAAGAACGCATTGCATTGCTAAAAATTGTAATTTCTGAAGGGAAATGGTGCATCATTTGAGTTCAAATTTTCATTTAACAAGCTGTGTTCCAGTTTGCATAAATTCTGTTTGCAAATTACAAGAACAATGGTGATTGTATTAATTTTTTTGTTTATCAAAATTAATTTATGTAGGTGTAGTGTTGATAGAATGCTCAAACATTGACTGCCTAAAATTTTCTCTTGGAAGTTTATGAAAGATGGGGCAGTTTCAGTGAGGCTTATAAGTTAACATTCGCACAGTGCAGTACAGTGGAAGTGCAGGGCGACAAATGGTTTAAGCTTTACTAACATTCCAGGTTTATACATGTGTTTTTTTTAATTTTGTTTAATTAATGAGCTGCTAAGCCTCAGGAAATGTTTTGTAAGCCTATGCATATTTTTCTTTCGGTTTATTAACTCATTTTGTCTAAAAAGGAGTAAGAATGAAAAATATAGCACTGTCTCAAAAAGCCCTGGAATCTGTTGCCTCAGAATATGAAAAGTCAAGCCCTAACTGTGCTATTTGTACTATTGATTTATTATGTTCTCATAGCCATAGTTACAATACTATTCAATAACTTCAATAATGATTTACCGTTTTCATAGCTTTATTTGCCAATAAAACTGAAAGATTAGTTTTTATGCTATTTTAGGGATGATAAAGTACCTTACTTTCACACAGGTGGATCAGAGTCCTGCATTAGAACTAATGTTATTAGACCATGATTCACTAATGGAGAAGATGAGCAATTGGAATTTCCAAATTTTTGACCTTGTACAAGAACTGGGAGAGCAGTCTGGAAGGATCCTTAGCCAGGTTTGGTATCTTTTATTATATGTGGGAGGATATGCAAAGCTTGTCAGGCTATCATTTTATTTAAACTGTGAAAAATATTTGTAGTCAACATACATATGAATGCTAACTTGAAAAGTGCAGATGTCAGGTCTCATGTACTCTATCCCATTGTAAACCATAGAAAGTGATTGATCTCTAGACAATTGATCTCTAGACAATGCTCCAAATTTTCTGAATTTTATTCTCACTGTAAAAATAGGTTAGATTCACACTTACTAGGTTTTGTAGTAATATGCCATTTCCTATGAAAAAAATGTCTCCTGCTTTCAGAATTACTACTGTTTGTCAACCATTTCTTTTTTATTTATTTCAGTAAAATATTTCTCCCAGCACTACATCTGTGGGGGAAGAGAAGTGATCCTTTAGGCAGTCTTTCGCCTCTTGATCATACAAACAATGGGATTTTTTTTCCATGCTGCTTTCTGCATGTAGTAACCCTTTTTATCTCTTCCTGACTTACTATTAAGCCCTATTTGTGCAGTTTCATGTTGTGTTGAAGCAAACCTATTGGCAGGTGCAAAAGTATAATTCTGTTTGCTCTTCCCCAGCCTCTGCCATTCATCAATGTCATCTGTAAGCTTCTGTCTCTTTCTTTATAGTGGATTTAGCAATCATGGAGCTATAGTGTGGGCTGGATTTGCTTCCGATCTGACCACAAAGTATTTTTATTACCAGTATCTTAGTTTTCTTCCCTGGAGTAGAATGCATGTTACTCTTGTTTAATGGTAGTGTTGGGAACAATTGATGGGAGGGAATTAAGCAGGTTAGAAGCACTCAGGTCCAGCTGGGGCCATAGGCCTGCACCTATACTGGAAAAAGATAAAAATAATGGGAATAATACTGTCATTAGGCAATATTTTGTTGTTAGACACTGGTTTTTTATTTCATACTATACAGTATTCTGGGTGTTGTTTTAAATCTTCAGTTAACCTTGTTTGCTCAAATGCTTTCAGGTCTTCTGTCATGTTGGTGACAACTGTTAATGTACAGACTAGAATGCAACAATCCAATTCTGAGTGGTGTTTTTACTGTAGTATACTATTACTCTGTGATTCACATTACCTTGCATTTAATTTGTATGCAATATAGGGCATAGCTCAAACCTGTGAGTACTTCAGTGTGCAGGTTTCTACTTAATTCTACTAGTATTTCTGTATCAGTTCTTCCTGATATTGTGTATATACGTACTACTTGTCCTCTTCCTCCTATCCCAGTCCCTTTGTCTACTGTGCTTTGTAAGCATCTGATATGTATCTTAGTTAAGAGGCAATTAAAACCTATATTTTACTATCATCAGTTGTAAGGTTTTAGTACATGTTAGGGGAATAGTTGGGACAGGTGGAAGGAGGGATGTCCCCTCATTTGCTCTTCGATTCCTTTGGGCACCTCTCACACTTCAGAACTTAGTCTTTCTCTCAAGTGTCTGGGGAAAAAGGGACAAAAATCAGTAACAGTGACTAGTTTTGAAAAGGTTTTTTAATATTTGTAGTCTTGAGGAGGGGATTAGGTCTTTGTAGTCACTAAATTCTACTTCCAAAGCATGTACACATGGGTGCAGAGTATATACATGTGTGGGTGTTCACAGTACCTTTTTGAAATATTTTTTCATTTACCAGGTAGCTTTGTTAAAAATAGCCAAGATAAGTCATAATGAACAAAAGAAAGAAGGTTTCTTTGCCAGAGTCTCAGAAAGCATATAAAACAGTTTTGATTTGGTTTTGGTCTGGTTTGGATCTTTTTGGAGGACAGGGGAGTAGGGGGTAGGGAGTGGTGTTTGCTTTGGCTTTGTTGTTTAGGTTGGTTTGGGGTTTTGTTTGTTTGTTTGTTTTTTGTCTCTGCTACTATATTTAGTAATTTGAGTTCTTTTATAAGGAAGAATATAGATTTTGCCTTTTTTAGGTCACTAATGGAATAAAGTATGAGTATTATGCAAATTTGTGAGAATTTTATTAAAAATAATCAATTGTGCTTAGAATTTATCAGGAAAGCAAAACTTATCATTCTGTATTTGCGAGGGTGATAAAAAAAATCATTAAACATATCTCTTTAATAATAGTTTCAAATAATCTTTAATGGAATGTCAGTAATTTCCAACTCTTATCAGTATGTAAAATTTTAAATACACGATCGTTTTGAAACTTGAAAAAGCAGACTATGCTTAGGTATTATTTTTCAAACTAAAATTCACTTTAATATATATTTAGGTAACTTACACCTTATTTCAAGACACTGGTTTGTTTGAAATCTTCAAAATCCCAACTCGAGAATTCATGAATTACTTCCATGCACTAGAAAATGGCTACCGAGATATTCCTTGTAAGTACTATCCAATTACATAATTTTTTCCTCTATATTTGTGTCTCCTTTCGTGTGTGTATTATTTTGATGTTTAATACAGAGGTAGACAATATATGAACTTAATATATTTTTAATTAATTTTTCAGAATTTAGAACTAATTAGTGAATTGCAACAAAAAAATTGGTGGACTAAATGTCTGAATTTGTTAATATATAGGTTGAATTTGAATGGGTAGTTGTATCAAACATACTGAACTCAGTGGGTGAATTGCTGATTTAATAGAAATTTGATTTAGGCCCACAATAGAATAATAAGAAAATAGAGAATTTTGACCAAAATTATTCATCTTGCTGTTTAGGGCAGACAAATTTATTGGGAAATAAAACAAAAAACCACCTTCCACCTTCTCCGGCTCCTCCAGCTCCCATGTCACAGATGTTCATACCACGTGCTTGTAGGTATTAGATTAGAAGCAATGCTAGTGGCTCACCTTCACTGATTTAAAAGGCTACTTAATCCCTTCCTTACTCTCAGGAAGGATGTGAAGTATGCTTAGAAGATGTTTGATGATTATCTAGCTTGTTTCTTAAACATTTGCGATGCAGCCCCCAGTAATAATTTAAATTTGATTTTCCCTTTATATTTAATCAAAATTTCCCTTGTTTGATACTTTACAGATTTTTGCAGTTTTGTTTTGTTTTCTGGTTTTGGGGATTTTTTGGTTTGTATCTTTGTTTTCTTGTTTGTCTGTTTTTCTGGGTTTGGTTTTGTTTTGAATTTATTTTTCTTTTTTTCCCCCTTTTCTTTTTGATCCTCTTGATTATATTTCAGATAATATTTTTGATTATATTTTGATAATTTTCAGATCACAATCGCATACATGCAACAGATGTTCTTCATGCAGTATGGTATCTGACAACACGGCCTATTCCTGGATTCCAGCAAATTCCTAATGAGCATATAATGGAAAGTGATATGGGTATGTATTCACATAGGTTGGGGTATGTTTTTCTTTTGCTATAAGAATATTTTAATGAAACTATAATAGGTAAAACAAATTACTCTGGAATAAAATATCTAATTATTCTCATAACTCTAAATTTTTATTGCCTTGCATTTTAACATAAGGCAATAGAAATATCACAGTGTCAGTATGCACTGTTCAGAAATACTATGCAGTGGATTTTTAGAAAAATTATTAGATGAGTAATGTTGAGTTTGTTAGACAAGAATGAAGGCTCATTTAATAAATTTTCTGTGCTGAATGAAGCTCCTGTATAGTTCTACAGTCAGCATGTTTTTGGTATTTGAAATACATTAGACTAATGTTTCTTAATTAGAAAATTAAATAGACCAAAGAAAAAATACCAGGGTCAAAGTATGTAACTTAATTTAAGTTCTGCTTAATGGTTTTAGTGTAAAAATGAGTATTTCAGAATCCTGTATTAGATATCACATGCAGATGTTTAAATGACTACCCTAACAATAGCATCCCTTAAAAAGAAGTATGAGATTAATTCTAATGAAACTTACTTTTCTGTTGTCTGTGATTTCGTGGAATTAATTTTTAAGCTTAGGTTTGTAGTTTTTACTAAAAGGTATACTGTAAGTAAAGTAGAATGATTCTAAATATACACTTCATATTAAAAATCTGTGTATTTAATAAAAATAATATGGGGAAATCAAGCATTCTCTAAGAACTCTGTTTTATGTGTGCAATAAAAAAAGACAAGATGGGTCTGTAATTTTAAGAAGTAATTTGTGAACTGTACAGAACATCGTACACTGTATATTATTTTTTCTTACTAGTTAGCCCCCTCTGCTGTCACTTTTCTCATTTTTCTATGTTTGTCAATACCCAGATTACACCCTATTGCATTTTCTTCCTTTGAGTGTTATAAAAGGGTTGGAACTGGAGGCTTGACTAGAGGAAAGAAAAATTATAAAAATAATTTTGTTTTCTTTTACAAAAAAAAGTATATTAAAATAATAAATATATATTCTTATTGTTTTGGAACTCTTCCAATGTCAGTGTTACTAGGATTTTTAATCCTCGCATATTGTATTAAGGCAAAAGGGCCTCCTTTTGTTATGCAGTGACTAAACAAGCACTATTGTTTTTTCTTTCCTTTTTTTCTTTTTAAGTAGTGATTTTATCTGGAAGAAGAGGAGAATAAAACTATGAATTTCCTTATCATGCACATATGTCTAACATAAGGGGTTTAGTTCCTTTTGCAGTAGTTTCCACTGTCCCCCAAGCTTTTCTTATAGGTCTGCAGTTCAAAAAATGAGTGAATTATAGAAACATTACAGGAGATGCTGATAGATCCTATATTTGCCTTACTGTGTTTGGAGAGAAATTGTAGAATTCTCTTTTACTGCTGTCATTTTTAAGAAGGCAATGAAATTCTAGTTCTACATAATAGCAGGACGTCTTTAGCATCGTAAGGGGAAAGTAAAAAGTGATAGACCATAACAGTAGTGTGGAGCCATTTGTATCCATGTGGATTTTCCAAGATAATTTGGATTCTGAGATGTATGTTTTTGCTAGATTTTCTTCCTCCTATGGCAGAACTACCTACAAGTACATATTAATAATTAAAAGCTTATATTATTATGGTTGCTTTCTAATCTAAATGACAACTCTGCTGTAGTCAAGAGGCACAGACTAGATGGCAATATCCCTTGTTCCACTAGTCTACCTTCTGTGCTTGCTGAAACATTCCTCTGAACAAGCCTTGTGCAGCATGGAGTGAACTGTACCTGCAAAGAGTGTCTTCATCTGGTTTATGTCTTCTAAGGCACCATGGAGTTTCAAGGACCAAAGCAAATTTTTCTTCCTTCCTCTCCTCTTCTGACGAAGACAGGAAGCTTGGATTTGTGCCCTATAATACAGTATTGCCAGAATTTTAAAGGCTATTTCTTTCTCTAAAGTTGCACGGCAAGAGTAAGCTCTGACTGTGGTGTATTAAAAATACTTCTTTTTCCTGATTATGACTTTCAAAGCTCTTCTGAAAGTCTCCTTTTATTTGTGTGAATGATAGTTATCCCTCAGCATTGTAATGCGAGTTCTTGTCTGAAAAATTGATCCCAAGGTGTATCTTTATGCAGTGCTAGGTAAAGAATTGGTTTCAGAACAACAACATTCCACTTCCCAGTTTTGGGACACTTCTTACAGGCTCCACAACATCCTGTAGGATTTTGCCCTCCTCATCTAATGTCATGAGATAGCTGAAGCTTTTTATGTATTTGTAAGGCTGCTCTCCCTCCTCTTTTGTACAGCCTGTGTGGCTATGATGAATTTATGATTTACTGGCATTTCAACTACTTCAGAATTGGTAGTTTATCTATAGAAAACAGTGTGACTTTTTTTTTTAGGTACAAGTTTTTCTTTGCCAGTTATTCAGCTCCACAGTTACAAGGATTACTGTATTGAGATTATGTTCAGGATAGTTATCTAGCTGAGTAATTTAAAATGTTATAAAAATATGAATGAAGTAATAAAAATACCCCCAACTTTATTTTTATATTTTTAAATTTCCTTAGATGGAGCCAATGGTATTTCTCCTGTTCGAGTCAGCTACATTTCTTCAAAAAGTTGTTTTATTGCTGATGATAGTTATGGTTGTCTGGCATCAAATATTCCTGCTTTGGAATTGATGGCTTTATATGTAGCAGCTGCCATGCATGATTATGATCATCCTGGTCGTACAAATGCTTTTCTAGTAGCTACAAACGCGCCTCAGGTAAGAAATTCTTTAACCAGAAAATTATTTGCCTGTATCTGAAATCAGAATAATGACAATTTCTCTTTTATATCCCTTCTGTAGCCTGTTCAGGATCATTTGGCCAATTTAAGAAATGGGGAAAGTAATTTGTACTTAACTTGTATAGTACCCCTATTTTATTTTTTTTTTTTTTAATTTGGCCTGATAAATTCCATATTGGTTGTGTTTGTGCATAAAAATAATTTTAAATTTGCAAAACTGAATATAATATAAAGCAATGAAGGTTAGAATAAAAGTTTATTTCATAGAGAGCTGGCCCTAGGACTGTCTAAGCAGCTAACTCATTAATACCTTACATTTTGGGAGTCCTCTGAAATCATAGTGGTGTCTGCCATTACTGTGAAAATGTAAATAAGCATTACCTTTAAGGGAGGGTGAGTGAAATAAGAAATAAGCAAGGCATCCTTGTTTTTATCTCCCTTATTTGACTTTGTTGTTAGAACAGAGAGTAGAAAGACGGCAGATACTGTGCTCTTCAGGGACTAAAAGGCTAAGACTAGAGGTAAAGCAGGATAAAGCTAAACAAAATAACAGAAACAAACAAAAACAAAAAATGGTAGGGCAGGGAAGAATTGGAAGGAAGGAAAAGCACTGCAGAAAAGATTCCTAAACTGCGTAGTTAGTGGAATAGTATCAGGGGAAGAATATTTGTAATTGCTGTTTGGATCTCTTAAGAAATTAGAGACAGAAAACTTAAAATAATAACAACAACACAATAGTAAACCAGAAACCAGTACAGCTTGCCAGGAGATACAGACTTTGAAAGTGAACTTTTCATTCACTTTTCAGCAATTCCTCATTGCAAAAAAAAAAAAAAGACATTTAGGATGTAGGCAGTCTGTTGAAAACAGACACAAGGAAGAATAAGACCAAACAACACAGAGATTCATCTCTGATTTTCAGAAATACATTGATTTTGTTGATCATAGAATCATAGAATAGTTAGGGTTGGAAAGGACCTTAAGATCATCT
>JBAFWW010061132.1:0-11601 GCA_036873685.1 Agapornis canus | reverse complement strand
TTTTTTTTTTTTTACAATACTGGAATTAAGAAGAATTAAAAGCATATGCTTAGATCTCAGGTTTAGGTTTGATTTGAGGTTTTTTATAAATGTCAAGGGGGTGTGCTTCCCTAATCCTGCCAAGAGTGCAAGGTTTACATTTTAAGTGGTTTTTTTATGTGTGTTTGCAGTATGAATGTAGACATTGCTAGGATAAATTAAGGACTTGTTAGGAAAGAAAAAAGAAAATCACTAATTGTATAGTTTCATTGTTCTTTTTTATCCTCATCTGCCATTTTTCTTTAACCTTAACTCTCTAAACTAGAAAGCAAAACATCATTGCCAATGCTTGTTTTCTTTTTTTTTTTTATTAAATACTCATTTCTGACTAGCCCTTAAGCTTCAGCATATTTATTATAATTTGAAATCTTTAGTCTATCATTTATGACTAGATTGGGTTTGTCATTTTTTTTTGTTTGTTTTCGTAGGCTGTGCTCTACAATGACAGATCAGTCTTAGAAAACCACCATGCTGCTTCTGCCTGGAATCTGTTTTTATCACGACCAGAATACAACTTTTTATCGAACCTTGATCACGTAGAATTCAAGCGCTTTCGTTTCTTAGTGATTGAAGCAATCCTCGCCACAGATCTCAAGAAACATTTTGATTTCCTTGCAGAATTTAATGCCAAGGTTTGTTACATTTTAGTGTCTGCACTGAGATGGTCACAATATACTGATCAGGTTTGCTAATCAGTAGTTATTAATACTAATGACTTGCATTTAAAGTTTTATATTATTTAAATTTAAGTTACTAAAAAAATGCAAATAAAGTGCTTTCTTTGTACAAACCAACTGTAGTTGTTTTGTAGATTGCTTAATAAGCCTAGAAGATGTGACATAGGAACCCCCAGGAGGCACTGATCATGCCTCTCAGTTTCATCTTCTGAGAGATAGTAAATTAGTTTGGGCTTTTTGGGTTGGGTTTTTTTTTTTGGTAGCTCTTCTTGTGTTAGTTTTTATTTTGGTTTGGGTTTTTTACTGTATAAGATAAAAAATTATATAGAAAAAAATAATGCAAGTGTCTGTTGTTTTAACTTAGTTTTAAAAATGTATTTTCTCAATCCAGGTCAATGATATCAACAGCCATGGTATAGAATGGAGCAATGAAAATGATCGCCTACTGGCCTGTCAAATATGCATCAAACTGGCAGATATTAATGGCCCAGCTAAAGACAGAGAGCTGCATCTGAAATGGACAGAAGGCATTGTTAATGAATTTTATGAACAGGTGGGTATGGAAAGTGCAGTTTACTCTTTTTTTAATGACAGTTCTTTGCATTACCTAATGTAGAACTAAATCAAACATTATTCCTTCTGTTAAATCTGAAGGTAAGTTATTTCCCTTTCTGAATACTGAAAACTTTTTCTTATAGGTAGTATATGAATATGACCTTTTACTTGCTATCAGTTGCATTAGAAGCTTGCAAACAAGCTCTGTGCCAATGTTCTCTGTTTTTTAGATATCAGTTTATTTTTGTTTGTTTGGTTTTTTTTTTTCTTGTAGGATGATGTTGCTAAACCAAACTAAGTTCTACTGGGAAGTTAAGTTAACTGGTATGTTTCCAGGTGAAACAGTATGTATAGGATCCACAAGACTGGAAATGTATATTCAGCTAATACAGTGCAAAGACAGAAAATATTTCATAGCTTTAAGAATCAAATATTAAAAATACACATTAGTAATTAATAGTATTAAAATGTAAACAAGAGCTTTACAGTAGAACTTTGGTAAATAATTCTATCAAAATTAACTGGGAAAAAGTCTGAAAATTCATTGCCTATTTTTAATTTTATAACTTTTGTAAGCCCCCTAAATATATTTTGTTTTCACTCTGTCATTTTTCCATAGTCAATTTCTGAGGAGTTAACTATTCATGAGGCAAAAAGCAAGGACTGAAAAATATTTTTTTCAAACCAGGAAGATAAGAGTGAACAACAAAATCACTTGGGAGATTAAAGCAATAGCAATCATAATCAGAAGTGTTTATGCTATTGTAAGACTGTAGTGTTCTAAGTTGTTCCTTTAAGAAAAACCTTTCTGTAAAACTGTCAGGTTCACAGAAGTGCTGAGGTAAAGGATTGTAACTCAGAGTTGTGTATGAACAACTGTTCAATATTTTCTTCTCCAATTTATAAAATGGGAAAAAAACCTAAACCAAACCATTTATTCTAGATGTTATAGTTCATTTCATTCTTCTATGACTTTTGGAGGAAGCCATTTACTACAATGCCTTACTCTAGCTGATTGCTTTCTTGTTTTCTCTGTTCATTAGCTCAACAATTGAAAATCTCTGCCTACCCTGTAGCTGTCCTGTAAAGGCAGAGGAATAGCAGCTCCAATAGAGCTAGGTCTCCATCTATGCAGAAGAATATCTCACAGCAAAGCTGAAGGGAGAGTTATGGGCTATGCAAGTTTAAGCCATAGTGTGTCTTTATTTTAAATTAGCCTAATTACATTTTCATTCACTTAGTCTATACTATTATTGCATCTAGTAAAGAGATACAATCCATGTGATGGTTACTTGGTTCCTTAAAAGTATACTTTCAAATAAACATTTAAAGCTAATTTTATGAGAAGTTCTGATCTTTTTTTGTCACTTCTTATTCAGGGTGATGAAGAAGCAAGTCTTGGATTACCTATAAGCCCCTTCATGGATCGTTCTTCTCCACAGCTAGCAAAACTGCAAGAATCTTTCATCACTCACATAGTTGGCCCCCTTTGTAATTCCTATGATGCAGCTGGATTGCTTCCAGGCCAATGGGTTGATGAAGAGGATGATGCAGAAAGTACTGAAGATGATGATGGAGCACAGTTGGAGAGTGATGATGAAGAAATGGAACATGATCTTATTTTCAGTAAGTTTCTGTACTTCAGCTGGTGCCTATGATTGTCATTTAATAGATGCAAACATAGCAAAGATGCTTGAAATTGTACAGTACAAATATTGTCATTTTTAAGAAGTTTTTAAATAAAATTTTGTTACTACCAGGAGACATAAAATTTGAAAAAAACTCATTGTTATCCTTTGCCCTGTCACTATTTAAATATTCTGAATAAGCATCCATGTGTTAAAATGTGCCATTGTTTTTTTATGTGTAAAATACAATTACTTTGAATCTCAAACAATCAAATATGCTTATAATTTTACAGAAGCTCAAAGAAAAAAAGGTAGACGAGTGTTTTGCCAGCTAACACACCATCTCAGTGAAAATCACAAAATATGGAAGAAAATGATTGAAGAAGAAGAAAAAAATAAAGCTGAAGGAGCTAAATTGCTGAGTGAGATCTCGCCTTTACCTCAAGCAGATGAAATTCAGGTTATTGAGGAAGCTGATGAAGATGATGAGCGACAACTAGAAGACAAGACATGCTAAGAAATCTTCAGTGGTGTCCAGTATGATGATAGCCTATTTTTTTTCCACTGTGCTGACTTTAGCCTGACACATTTCACATAAAATTTGAAAGGCCTTAATACTGTGAGAGGATTCTTTCTATTCTAGTGGAATCCCACTCCTATGCACTTTCACCACACAGAATATGAAACTTTATTCAAAGATTGAGTATTGTATACCCTGATGCAAAGTTCTTTATGCCTTAGTTGGTATAAAATATCCTGATAAAATGCTGCCTTGCTGAATATGGAACTCATTTTTCTTGAGGTACCTGCAATTTTTAAAAGCATTCAGTGACTTCTGTTACCAAAGTGGCAAGAACTTTTTGCTAACAAGAAAATGTAGGACAAATCCTAATATTGTCTTGAGTTGTTTATTTCGTGTTGTTTTTGAACATGAATGAGAAAAAGTCTGTGCCTATAAGAAAATTATGTTATCATTGCAGTGCAAGCCTGTTGTGGGGTGTCTACTTAGTGCAGTAGTGTGCTTAATGTAGTCACCTCCGCACCTGTTCAATGACTGTGACATAAATGCTGAGTTCTGATATTTGTGGTTTAAAAAAGAAAAAAAATAATCCAGGTGCATCTATTTCTGATGCTTTTTATTATTGTGCATAACCTGATGTTTTATTTTTGCAGAAAATACTAAGGTTTGCAGTGGGTGTTCATGATAATTCATTGAATACAAGGCCATTATCATCTGTTGCCTTGCTGTTTTGTGGTAGAACATTAAAAACCTTTTCTGCTACTTAAATTATTAAGGAATTTTATTCTGTAAGTCTAATGCTATATTTGCTGCCCTTACTCAGGTTCCTGTTTAAAAACAAGTCAACGACATCATAGATTTTTACCTTCCACCAATTTCTGGTATTAAATTTTAAGGAAATAAGATCGTATTTCATTTATTCTTTGTATGTAAAACTTTAGGAGAATTAAAGCTTAAAAAAAAAAAAAGAAAAAAAGATAAACTACTGTTTCAAAATGGCTAGTGTATTTTAATGTGCCCTCCATTATATTGCCTTCAAGTTTGATGTACATCCTGAAACAGCCAAATGGAAAGCAGATGGTGAGAACTTTGTGTAAAGCCTGATAGTAAGATAAACATCACTGTCTTATGTTAAGTTTTAGATTGTTGAGTTTTTAAATAAAACTTAGACATTCCACACATGTATTTTTAGGAACACTATCACTGTAGTCTAAATAATAAGAAAAAAAGGCATAAATTTGGCTACAAGTATGCAAGCAAGTTACAATTTAAACTAGTTTTAAAGGTGCACTTTTTAGTACTAAACATTTACATGTTGTGCAGTTGAATTGAATAGAAACAAATGCAGTTCATAAACTTAGCGTATTTGTGTTTACATTTACACCAGTTGACTTGAATAAAAGGTAACATTCTTAAGAAAACCTTGCATAAATTGTATTGCACTACGTTACACAAACAACTTTTTATTCTGATCTTTGATTGGCCAGTTTAAATAACTGAAAGGAATTCTGGTTTTTTATTATTATTTTCTACTAATAAGCTTTTTGTTCATCCATTTAGAAGACCACTGAGATGTGCTTTTGCTATTTTATATATTCAGTGCCAAATCCCCCTTTGCTGCCATTATTACCATCACTGCATTTTTTTGTAACATAAGCAGTGTTAAAAAACAGGTATTTCTGTCATTAATAAAATGTTGCACTACTGAAGCTGGCACTTACTGATCATTCACTTGTATTTTACTTATCTTGTTCATATATTTTCCTAACAGATAATTTGAAGTCTACAGAAATTATGCTTGTTTCAGTATGCTGTTTTGTCAGCATTTTGTGTGTAGATTTTTGTGTTTGTGTATAAAAAATTCACTTTATAACTGTTTAGGTTCATTTTGCTTTAACTGGAAAAAGATGCAAATGAGCTTGTCTGAAGTTACTCCTATATTATTCTACATGACAGGTTTCCATTTAGTTTCCTTTTAAAAATGAATATTTAAAACTAATACAAACTAAAAATAAGAAGGTAAAAATGATATTTTGTATATTACTAAAGCATTGGCAGCATTTATATCTGGTGACAACTTTGCCAGCAACTTTTTTATCTCAGGGTTTCCTTAAACTCTTTAGAAATACTGAAGCAATTTTAAATTTCAGAAAAAAGGAGCAAACCTCAGTGTTTATTTAATAAAATGTAGTGCTGATATATATTTCCAATTAGATATTTTCAAGTTACAATAGCTTGCTTCAAAGATACATTTAATTATTAATGTATTCAGAATCCACCTTAAAATATTTCTGTGTACAGAATATGCAACTAATTGGTACTCCAAGAGCAAGGGGGAAAGAATGTACAAATGTTATGAAAGGTTGGTTCAGAGCATGTTTGCAGAAGTGGATGTAACTGCAGCTGAAGGTGTCTTAATTGTTCAGAAATGATAATGGAAGGTCATTTGAATGTTGATTGAGCTGTTGTCAACAATACTATGTCTCCATATAAGGCATATCACTTATTGTAACAACCCAATGAGATATTACAACCAATCTACATCCGTGATCACATTTCAATTCACAGCTACCAAGGGATGCTACAGAGCACAGAAAAGTACACAAAAGGGCACACCTAAAATACTTTCTAAGGGAATACTAACTTTTTTTTTTTGTGAAGTAGGCCAAATTACCCTGCACTGAAGTTTATGCTGCTACAGTAGATCTACATTTACAGATAACATTCTCAAGTTTAAGTCTTCAGCCCCTTTCCTATCAAAAATCTCCCATCTCCTCATTGCCTTTTACAGCGTATGTTGGATTACTTGCTTCTATGCATAGAGTGGATACAGAACTTCACTACAAAGTTTTTTGTAAGGACCTAATTCCTTCCATGCTTCTGGAGATCTGGATGTTATTGTGGTGTTGGACTAGGCAAAACTAACTACATGGATCCTTTTCCCATGAATTCTTCCTCCATGACAAACTTGGTAGGTAAGTATGAGTTTCAGAATGAAAGGACTGGTGTAACCTTGCTTATGGTAAGTCCAAATTAACAAAGTTTTGTAAGACCTGGTTTGCTTTGTGTATAGAACCATTTCTGCTCTTGGATTCAATTTTAATCACAACCAGTGGCAAGTAAATCAACAAAAGAAGTTTAGAATTCAAGAAGTCACTTTTAACATTGGTGCTTCCTCCTTGGCAGCCATAGTTGAGGCTGGGCTTCTGGTTCCTCTAAAAGTATACACGGAATTTGAGGTAATCCAGCGTGTGGTACTAACATTCACAGTGCAGTACTTTCCCTTTTGTCCAAAAAACATTTGAGAAGGTGTGAGAGGTGCAGAAGTGAAAGTTATAACATGTTTTCATAGACTGATGAGTGTGAGATCAGGAACCCGTCTAAGAGACATGCTTTGGAGCAAAAGGATGGACTTGGTTTAGTGTTAAGAATTAGAAAGGAGATGTTAAGGATGGCATACACTCACACGTGGTTATTCTTCAGAAGAGGGGCACTGTTTATTGTTTCCAGCCAGTTCATTGTCTTCAATAGAATGTGGAAACAGGGTGAATTTGGTAAGAATATTTGGACTATTAAAAATTAAAACAAATTAAAATTAAATTATACTACTAATACAATTAAATTTTCTTAAACTTGTAATGCAAGTTTAAGAACATTTATTTTTCTGTCACCAATAAAGATTACATGAGGGAAAATAAATATATGACATTGGTAAAACGAGGTACAAAAATTATAATCAAATGAGTGTTTTGGGTTTTTTTTTTTCTTCAGCTTTCTTAAGAATTGTGTTTCTGAACAACATGCTGCTTCATGTTTATGTTAAGGCAAATGAGGTTATGAATTGCTTTCATTTTTGCAAAGAATTTTCCTTTTAATATCTTCTGAAGGAAGCCTTGAACTTGCAATAGGAATCATACTGCAGGTTCTCAGAGATGAAGCTGGCAAAAGAACACCTGTAAACTAGTCCCTATCTGATTTCATTTAATAGGGCCATAAGTAATTAGTACTTTTGTCCCCTGCTAAATGAGAAAGAATAAAGTCTTATATTTCAGAGGAAACAGAAAATTATGCTTATGGATTACACTGCTATGAAATAAACATTCCGATGCATTTGAGTTTCTAGTTGGCAGTGACCCTCCTGGCATAGTGTACATCCCCCACATCCGATTGAATCTAGCTAATAGATACAGAACTTTTCTGTCTCAGTGGTTTTGCTGGACATTCATTAATCACATTTCTCTAAGACATTTCTGGCTTAGACTGGAAAGAATACTTCTGGTTATCTGCAATACTCAAAATTAAAAAAAAAAATAACTAGCAATTGCTTTTATAGTTAGTAATATCATTAAGCTACAGAAAGTGATTCCAGTAAAGAAGAAACTGGTTTCCTTTGTTACTGAGATTGGAACATCTGTCCAGAAATTGGCTGACTTTAAATGCTATTGTTGTGATGCAATCAGGGTACTGAATAATAGATGCTTAATGCATTTAAGGGATTGACACTTACTTGGTTCTATCCGGAACTACAGAGACTCTTTAAAAAGGGCACAACACAGTCAGAAACATTTGACTGGAAGGATTCTTTTGGAATATGTACTCTGTGAATCATCTTTTGGTTTCTGTGCTTCAGGAGACCAGAGGTGAGAGCATCTGGTGTATATGATACCCTACTGCACAGGTTGTATTACCTGGCAGAATGTTACTATCAGTGGAATCAAAGTTAAGAGAGTAAAAATCTTATACTGAGGAGAAACCTTCTGCCTTCTGGTTTATCTGAGAGGTTTCAAACAACCAGAAATGTGTTAACATTAAACCAGTAGGGCCTTTAAATAACGCTGAGAGATTGTAGTGTTTCAAATTATTCCTACCATTAACCTTGTGATTTGTCCATGTTCTAAATATCTTGCCAAAAAAACCAGGTGATGAGTCACTTCTGACTCATCTCACTAGATCAGCAGAACCCTTTTCACCTACCATGAGATCAAAGTATTTTCTTTTTTTCTTGCATATGAAATAAAGACGAATGCTTAGCTTAAAATGTTTTATACAAAACATCCAATGCAATTACTTATTGTACATGCAGTGCAGACTGCAGACTTTGTCATCTATGCCAGTTAGATATGAAAATTTGCTCCTATATATGGTCATTCAAATAGACTTAGTATACCCCTCTTTTTTTTTATCATGACGTTTATCCTGTTAGAATTTATTAATCTCTAAGGTATTGCCAATTTATCTGACTCATATATTAAGTAAGCTTTCTCTTGAAGTGAATGAAAAAAGCCATTCGATTTATCTTTGAGAATGGGTTTGTGATAATTTTGTTCTATTCATCAGAAATAAGGCATTACCAAAATAATGTTTCTAATTTCAGATGTCACACTCCAAGAAAAGTACCACTAGACAGATTGTAGAATTCCAGTACAGGGTAGTGAGGCTGACCAGAATTATGGAAGATGTCGCCTAAAGAGAGGGAGAAAGGTTAAGTTAATTCCAGAGATTTTTCCAAGTCTAGAGCAAATGCGACTTGAGTGAGATATTCTGACATTTTAAATAATAATGCTGCTTCAAAGAGTAAATTAATCAGAATAATGCTTTCAGTGTTCATAGTGTTTAGGACAAGAAGTAACAGCTTTAGATTGCAAGTAAAATTCAGGCCCAACATGGAAAGTTGTCTAAGGACTGAGACGGCTGTGACTCACTGAAATATACTGCCATGGAGTATTAAGGAAGTCTCTGAAAATAAAACACAGTCTAAAAAAGATGTGTTACTGGATTAGATGAGTGAACTACGTAACTCACTGAGATCCTTTCTGGACCCATTTTGTAAATATGAGGACTAGAGATCTGATACAGAGTGCTTTAAATGCCAATAAGAAAATGTGCACAATGATAGAAAATAGTAAAATAATAACATTAAACCAACAGTAACTGGATGTGCTAACTTAATCTCAAATTCAATGAATATTAAATACATTTAATTTACTGAATATTTAACTGGTTTAATCTTTTTATTTGTTGAGGGAGAGAACTAGGATCCTTTTGAAAAAACAGGCATGGTTTGAAGCTCAGCCAGAGTTCAGGTTCTGATTAGTTGTCATCTTATGAATAAATGGAAATGGAGTTGCCAAAATGTTTTTTTTTTTAAAAAAATATGATAGTGTAAAGTGGCTTTCCTAAAGCTTATTATATTTTAAGTATTTGTCAAACTATATGGTCCTCTCTAGATCTTAAGAAAGTGTATACTTAAGACATTGGAAGGTGTTGGATGCTCTTGAAGATGATGTAAATTATAGCCTTACAAAGAGGATTAGTTTAAGCAGGAAAGAAATTTTAGATAAATTTAGCCCTTAGCACTGAGTTTTACTGCAATCAACTATGGATTATTCTTGCAGTCACTTTTCAAATCCATGATTGTGACACTGATTATGACATGAAGAACTTGAATATTCTAGACTGTCTGCAATTTGTGATGAGGTAAACTCAATGTTGCATTTCCCTCTATACTGTGACAATTTAGACTGTACATTCTTTGAGAGAAAAACAATGTATCCTTATACAATGTAAAATACAATGGAACAAGATCTGAAGATGCCTTGAATAGGCTTTAAAAAGCAACCTTTATGCTTCCATGCTTCCTAACCTGTATAGGCACAAGGGTCATAAATATGTATATTTTTCCTGGAAAAAATTGGTTTATAAAATTCTGCTGTGGTGCATGTTCACCAGCATTATTATCCTGACTAAGCTTATTGTGCAAGCTGAAAAGAATCAAAATGGCATTTGGACCCCTTAAATAGGGATGTGTGTGGAGAAATGAAACTGAATTACCTGCGAATAACTGAGCCATAGTGATTCTACTACCTAACTTTCATTCCTTACTGGTATGAAACCCTACCTGGATTACCTGTATTAGTCAAGGACCTGCACAACAGTTGAGCCATCCTTTATTCCCTCATTTTACTGAGGGCATAAGAGTGGCCATAGGGCATACAGTGTGGACGCTGTTGTGTAAAGCCTGATGGTGGGATTAATGTAGTTAAGCATCCTAACAAATTAGCTACAATGTAAAAAACTCCCCTCCCCCCCCTTTTTTTTTTTAATATGTAACTTTTTTTTTATGCTTCTGGTAAGTTACAGTTTATGCAAATTACAGTATTTCTTTTACAATTTTTTGTACAAGCATAGGAAAGTAAGTCATCACTTAAAACCAGCAAGGGAATGAATAGTAGGTTTATTCTGTTTTCTGGTGTATTACTATAGGCTGGTATACATCACATGTAAAATTCTAGGCAAGCAGCCATCTGCTATGGTAACAGTAAACTATTGGATTAGATTGCATATTCCTGATATGCTTCATTATTTTAATGGATTTAACCTATTTGGAATGTTACATATGCAGAAGAAGGTAACAAATGTCTCCTGAGGTCTGGCAGTAGTCCGAAGAAATTACCACTTTGAGTATGGGTTCTTCCTCATTCTCATAATACTGACATCTAGATAGCTGACAGCCTTCAAAAATATCTAAAAGGATAATCTAGAAATGGAAGAAGCTGCTGTTTCTCAAATTGTACTGTATGACAGAATAAGGAATAGTATTTCCAGAACAGAAGTTTAATTTGATATTGGTTACACAAAGCATTTGAATTATGAGGCCAACTTAAAAAAACAGCAACAACCACCAAGGACAACTGGCTGCTATGAAAACGTATTTCTGTAGGCTCACAGAACAATATTGGGAGTATATCTTTCAGACATTTGAACAGTTATATTGAATAGTACTTGGCTGTGTTATCTTGTGTTTTCATTATTCCATCAAATAGATAAATTCTGATTTGCATCTTCACCGTAATGATTCCCCCTTGTTTACCCTTAATCTTTATATTTTCCCACTCAATGCATTGTTGCAAATTTTACTTAATCTTATTTTCACTCTGTTTGCAATGTGATTTGGCTATCTTACTGTGTTCTCTCAGAACTTGCTGCTTTTCAGGTGAATGTGCCATCTTAATGACAATATAGAATCATAGAATAGAATCAGAATAGTTAGGGTTGGAAAGAAATTTTATATCATCTAGTTCCAACCCCCCCTGCCATAAGCAGGGACATCTCACACTAAACTGTGCTACCCAAGGCTTCGTCCAACCTGGCCTTGAACACTGCCAGGGATGGAGCACTCACA
>JBAFWW010061127.1:0-14295 GCA_036873685.1 Agapornis canus | reverse complement strand
ACCACATCCAATTTTCAAAAAACAAAGATACCCAGCACATGTATGAATGGCTTCTTTAAAGTAAGAGAGAGAGCAGAGTTGATCTTTATTTTCATTATTTTAAAAAGTTTTTTCCTTAAAGTAAATATTCAGTCTTTATTTTACATTAAGTGCTTTTTAAAATTTCATGTCTTCACAAAATTGCATCTAAAATTTGAAGTAAAATGTATTTAAAACAAAAATACTGTGCAACTTCAGCACTTCTTTCTTTCTTAAATATCGAAATAAATAAAATAGCTAAGTCTTTTTTCAGTTTGTTTGTTTTTCAGTCAGTTCTATTGTAGATCAATTCAAGTTTGACCTGGGTTTATACACACACTTAAAAGAAAGTGAAATCAAGACTTTAAAAAACTTCTTTGTATTGCACCAGCTTAGGGCATCCCCAGAACTTCTCTCAGCTGTTGGCAGCCAACTTCCCACAGTCCAAGCTCCTGTGTCAGATGAAACACGGGTATGGAAGGTCAGGGCAAAGAGAGGAGAAGTATCAAAGCATCTTGGCTTCTCTCGGCCTTCTTCTGAAATGTCTTGCTTGAAGGATGCTGGAGTCCATGAGGGCACGGCTGACTGCAGAGGGAAAGGCAACACAAAGTAAAACTAAACAAACTCAAACAGACAAGAAAAGCAAGCGTTCAGAAAAAAAAAATACAACTAAAAAAAAAACCAAAAAACCCAAAACAGAAACAGCACAAAACAACCTTCCAACACTGCTTGCATTCTACTTCTCTGAAAATATAGCTTGGCAGACTCAGTTTTAACTGACTGTGGGAGCCACAAGTGAATTCAAAGCAAACAATAGGATATGAAGGAGTATATCCAAAAGAAAGGCACCAAATGCAGTCAGTTTTTTTTACTGTGAACATCATTAAATAACCTTCATCATTCAGCTTAGGTAACTGTTTCTTCACTGTAAATTAAGACTTTTGCTTATGAAATACTGCCCTAGTTACCTTGCTATATTACTAATTTTTCGTACAGAGATGCAAGTGTATGCAGTGCTGCACAAAAGACATCTTTAGAAGTCTGAATGATGCACATAGGGTGGCAGCAACATGGTAACTTCCTCAAATAAAAAAAAAGAATGCATATTGCATTGCATTTAATCCATCAATTGACTAAGTTACGTGCTGGCAAGGTCCTGGGAAGGATGATATAAAATAATCTCTTTATTTCCACAATATGCAAATGCCTCCCCCCAAGTCTTCCCCACACCTCTCATATCAGTTCTGGATGACACTAAGGTCCAAAAACTTAGGAACTGCCATTGTCCAAAAGAATAACTCAAAGATACAAAATGGTGGCATCCCCTTAACAGGGCTATCAGAACTTGAAATCACAACTGGGTTTTTTTTCCTAAATGTTATTACAACTTGTCTGCTCTGAAATTGGTAACTTAACACTTGTGGAAATACAGATAGGGACATGAAAATAGTCCTGACCCAATTTCAGTATTCTATGGCATTTATAGAGGTTGGGTTTTTTTCAGCCCTGGTAGATATCTGGCAAAGAGAACAAAGGTTGGTAGATTTTATTGTAATGGCTCAGTCAGCAAAAATTCAGCCTGGGTACATTCCTGCACTGTAAGGGTTTGTCAAAACAACCCCATGCCAGCATGAACAAATGCATGTGCCTCGTATTCTACATATACTTGTAGCTACAAATTTTATAGAAATAAAAAAATCACAGAGAATAAGAAATGGGTGTTTATTGGAAACATCTACATATGTCGCAGCACAAAGCACATTGGGCAGGATTTGCCAGTTTTATAAGAAGACAACTCCCAGTGGGGTCAATACAATGTTTGCTTGAGGAATTGGTTTAGTAAAACTGCTTGTCATGGGGAAGAGGCAAGTTGCATGAGGAGAGGCTTTGAAAGCTCCACAGTTTGATGGTATTTGAATCATAATTTTAGGGCCCATCTCAAAATATCAATGCAAGAATTAACCAAAGAAAGGCAGGAGAGAACACAGCAGTCCCCCAGCACAGTCCAGACTCAGTGACTCCCTGGGTGGAGTTCTCATTTGCTCCGTGCATCAGCAGGCAGCAAACTGAGTCCCTGTCTTCAATCAAGAGCCTAAGCTGAGGTCTGTAAAATGGCAAACTCAAAATGAATAACTAATGTAAAAGCTCAAAGGCAAAACAATGTGGGGAGGGGATTCTAATAACACATTCTGCTGAAACAAATGGCCATCTCAGAGCTTGTCTACACCATACTAGCAAGCGTATTAACAGTGAGGTTTCATTCAATAAAAGCAATAACTAAGAAAGCCCAGAGCTAATCCTTCTGAAACCAGTGGCAAAGTTCTCTCTGGCCCTTGTTTCAGCAGCCTAGGCTCACCATTTATAACCTTGCCACATATATACAATGTTATTCCAAGCACCATTACATATAAAAGAAATAAATACCCAACCCACAAAAAAGGGGGTGCCCGGGTGGAGGGAAGAGGTGCAAAGTAAAGCAAACCAGATTTCATTTCCATCCCTGTTCTGCAACATGCTTCATGGTCTCCTTTTACTTTTTAACTGTTATCCCAGAATCCCACATTTTCTTCAAAGTTTCTCAATATTTATTATCATGCTTAAAATTTTATACTGTTTTCATGCAGGAGCTGAGGTCCATCCCTGCTAAAATGTCAACTAATTAAGTGCCACAAAAGGGAATATGCTAAGGATCAGTGCACACTCTACATAGCCTTTCTTCTCCCTAATCAGCTGCTCAAGCAGCACGTCACTTCCCTTTTTCTCCTGCTCTCATCTGTGAATCAGAGTTTGCATAGGATAGCTCAGGAAATTATGTGTCTTTTCTAAGGTCTTTTTAGTATGGAGCAGTAGAAAGGTACCTGAGCAGACAACTCACATGATTAAACACAGAAAAGTCTGAATTTAGGGCCTGAAATGAAACACCTCTTTATTCACATTTCACATTGACGCTGTCATTTTGGTACATGGTTTGTGTGGGAGCATATGTTTCAGAAGAATCTTTGGACAGCCTTATGCTAACCTTCCTCTAATAAGAAGGACATCTTTGGAGGAGGACTGGAAGAGCTAGGCTTGTGATAAGTTGAAGGACTGCGCCTTCAGTGATCTTCCTGTGAAGCTCAGAACAGCAGGTCTTATTGAACTGCTGAAATCACTGAGGAATACAGAGCATCACATCTCTTTCTGATTTCAAAGATGACTCTGTTTTTTAGGTACAACCTGGAATTCACATTGAAAACTCTCTTCATGCCTTCTTAGCTTGCTTTGGGACTTACGTGTCTTTGATGATAGAATTGATACTGTGTAGTTCCCTCATTTTTGACCTGGCTAAGCTAGTGCCAGGCTTTTCTTTTTCTGTTGGTTTTGGTGGGGTTTTCTGCACCGATGAAATCTCCTCCTGTATATTTTTTGCCTCCTTAACATTGTCATCTTCCCCTTGACAGTCTGAGAGGGTCTCATGTAGCAGCCCCTTTGCTTTCCTTTAACTTAAGAGATACCAACCTTCTTTCCCTGTTCCCAGCCTTCACTCTTGTAATACCTGCCCTGAGAATATTTCATTTCCATATCAACACTCCATTCAGTATTCACCATCAACAGTACTTTACAGCCTATCTTAAACAAGCACTCTTTTAGCTTCCACCTCTACATTTTAATTTCCTTGCTATGATCAATGCCTTCCTGTGGTCAGTACCACACTTCTCAGCCTGCTGAACCAAGCTCATGTTGGTTATCTCAGTCTAATTAAGACATCTTGAGGAATTCAAGAACTATGTTCTCCAAAACAATGAACTTATTTTACCTTCCTTCTTTTCTTAGGACTAGATTGAACCAGTGACTGTTCACTACACATTAATGGTATAAATAACAGTGATGGACATTTTTCTATGCTATCTGTAACAAATGTCAGCTGGCAATTCTTTCATGCACTCTGTGAGCTGTTGTGGCCTCTTTCCGAGGGTACTGTGCTACTCAATTGTCACAAAGATGGGTGGTTAGGTTGTGAAAGGATTAAGTCTGTATGCATTGTTATTGTAACTGCATTTGTGAAACTAAACCAAGACTTAATGAATTATGGGCATCTGATTATTGTTTGTATTCCAGAAGAGCCCAGAACATGTTAGGCATGGTTCACAAAAGACAATAGTTAAGAACTCCACTTGGAAAAAAAATGTGCCTATTCTGCAGTTCATGCAGTGAGAGGAGTTCTTCAGCCGGATGTACCTGAGGAGGCTTCGGCTAGCTAGCTCAGGTGCTGTGAGAACTACACTCAGCACAGCAGCACGGAGCTCAGGATGGGCTGCAGAAGCATGCAATAAGCTGGGTAAATACAGTGCCTAGTAAATGCTGAGTTTTGTGCTACCACCCCTGCACCATAGCCAGTTACAAATCTCTGTTTCCGGTGTGTCAAGCCTACACCTCTGAGGCAGTAAAAGGTAGACAAAGGAAAACTGAGGTCTCTTCAAGTCCTTGATAATTCAAGCCTTCATTATTCCTGTGAGCCTTTCCCTGTGAAAGTATACTCAATGAGAGTATTTTGAAAAACACTGGGTAAAATTTAAACTCTTTTCTTAACCTTCTAATCTATGTGACATGACCAGTATATAGATAGAAGAGGTAGATGCAGGATGGATGCACAAAATCATGTTGTTTGTTTACTATGGATTGCTTGCTCCCATTCCCTGTTGGTCACATGGGCATGTCACAGAGTAGCAAGAGAAAGAAAAAACATATTGTTTTCTTTTTAAAGAGAGAGGCTATAATACTAATGCCACAAATACAAGCGCAGGGATTGAAGGGCAGGAGTAGCAAGAGATACCAAATTGAACTGCATTTTTAAAATCTGTAACATTTTGGGTTTGTGGTTTTTCTTTCAGATCTGGGAGTAACTCTAATTCTGGGCCAGATTCTGCTCTCAGTTACATTAGCATAAATTTAGACAAAATCCACTGGATTTTACTGATACTCTTCAATTACAGTAGGGTTAGTATGGCACGAGTGACCCTCATACAAGAGCTGGTTCCACCCATCCTTGGTTGGGAAGTGTCTTCCAACTTGACTTCTGTTGCTCTTTAATGTTTGCATTACCTATATGTGTGTATGTGTCTGTGTACATACATTTCTGTATGTACATATATATACACATACATATATATAAAGTGATACAGATATGCAAACTAAGCCCTAGCTCTTTCAAGGGTTCTGCAAAAGCTGATGCCTGTATACCTGTGCCTCACCCCTGGAAACCATCTTAACTTTGAAGCTTTAGGAAATACAGAAGAGTGGCAGAATATTATGACTTCACCTTGCATTACTTTTGAGGAAAAAGGACTGGTTGTGGCATTAATTAATGTTTTTATCAGTTAAAGTACACTTCTCATTGACAGCATTTGGTCAAAATATCATTGATTTGACACCTGATCAATTATAATGCACCAGCAGGAACAGAATAGCAACAGAATAGGATTATCAATATGAGGAAAACTTAAACAAGGCTTTCTCCCAGCAGGTGTGAATGGCTCTGGTTTGCCCTGTGCTAAGGTATAACCACACAGAGGTATTTTATAACTGTTTGCAACAGCATTCTGAAGGCAGATTATTAGTATAATCTAGACATCACTTAGCATGTATTCTGGATTTACAGCCATGTACCTAAAAGCAGAACCTGTCCACTGCTTATTCCATGTCCTAAGTGACCAATAAAAAAAAATTAAGAGACTAGATCCTTTCTCTTTTTTTGTAAGGTTCGGGGGTGAGGATTAAAAGAGCTCTCACAGACAGTATTGTGCTACCCCAGCAAAAGAAACAGGAGAAATTTAATCCATTTGGGTAGGCATTCATGCATTAAAACAATATATACTCAAAGTCTTCATTGCAAGGCTGAGATTTTTATTCTGGTATTAAAACCGCACAGCTCCAGATTAAGGATTAGGCATTGTCCAGACAAATGCCTTCAGTTTAAATAAAGTCATGATTTTGACCTGCTTGGTATTATACACATTAGTAAAAATATATCCTTAGAACCTAATCTTGCCCACACTTCAGGGAGATTTTTGACTGCATTAGAACAACAAAATGCAACCTACATACTAACCCATTTTGAATCACTTCGGACTGTACAACGAGGCTGGATTCTGCTCCCACAGAACTTCAATTAACTCCACAAGAGGTGTGAATGTGACGCATACTCGTAACACAATTTAGTCCATGGGACTTAGTCCTACAACAAAGCCCAGACATGGGTCTGTTGAAAATCCAGGGCACAGAGATTTCACAATTGAGTGAAAGACATTTCAGCTTGGACATACCTTTCAAATCCTGCTGCATGTTTCCTCCTTTCTGGGAAAGTCGCTGGGAAGGAAGCCACTCTTCTCCATTGCCCTTGGAACTTTAATTAGTATTGCTTTGGTTTATTTCAAAGAAGCTATTGAAAAGCAAACAAAGTGTCCCACAAGACACTACAAGAGAGAAAAAACTGGGCGACACAGGAAAAAAATGCTGTGAATTGAAATATAAAAATGGAAAGAAAAGTACAGGTGAGGTATTTTTCCATGTAACTTCTTCCATGATTCTGCTCCTCCATCTGTTTTTTCTTTGATGTTTATGATTTGCCATTCATATTCCATCCCTATGCTTGGAAATTGCTGTCCATGAAGTGAAAGGTGGAGGAAAAGGAAAAAATAAAAAGCAGAACGGAGTGAGGAAGACATGAAGGGGTGCAGGGAAGAAGAGATCTATTGAGTGCAAAGGTGTCCAAAGGAGGGATGGAAATGTGTTCCCCAAGGTCATGGTCTTCAGTGGTGCTGCTTATGTTTTCAGATTGTTAAAGACAAGTGTAGCCAAACTTCACATGCTACAGTGAGTGCAAAATCTCAAAATGCAGAAGCCATCACATCAAGGGTTTCTTTGTCCCCTGATAGAGTCCGCCCACATTGGTTCTCTAGAAACAGTTCTATTATCAAGTAGACATCCATTGCTTTTTTGTTTTTGTGGGTTTTTTCTATTTTTATTTAAAAAGTAGTTTTTCTAATAATATATAGAATATATAAATAATAATAATAATAATTAAAAAAACTATTTGGGTTTGCTTTCTGCTCTCCAACCCATCTGTATTTTTTGTGGTTTGCTGATATATATATTAAAAGACAAGAAAATCAACTCTGCTCACTATTAAAAAAAATATTAAATCCACCTTTTACATTTCCAGAGAGAAAGAGAAGGGGGGAGGTGGGAGAAAAACAAATTAAAACGAAAAACATAACAGGAAAGTCAAAACCTTCTGTCTCTTCAAAGTAGCTGTCAAGAGCTTTAAACACTTGTGCTTTCAGTGTACACCCCACAGGAAAACCAACAAAAATAACAACAACAATAACAAAAAAAAAGGACCTAAAATTAAAAAAAAATAAAAATAAAAATAAAAGGTGATAATAATCCTAGTAGTTAAAAGGACAGCAAATCGCTCAGAGTTTGTATGTCTTTTTAGTTGTTTAGCAGCTGCCCTTTTTGTCTGCAGAGGGAGAGCTGCCACCACAGCCACCTCCTCGGTTTGAGAGAGGCTCTTCTACATCATCCTCGTCAAAGCCATGAAAGGTCGAGGTGTCGCTTTCTGACGTGGAACCGAACAAGTCCTCCGTAGTGCGTGCTGGCGCTGCTTCGTCCCTCCTGCCTTCTCTTCCCAAATGAGCTGACATGTATGATGAATATATCAGCACATGGGTTAAGCAACAGGCATCATCATCATCATAATTCTTTTAATCATCATTACTATTAAACAATTCAGACTATTGAGCTCATAGGTGTGTGTTTGTCTGTGCCTGCACACCTCAACAACATAGCTCGGTACAACTCCAGTAGGTAAAATAAAAAAGGATCAGTTTCAAAGGAAAAAAGTCTACAAACAACAGGTGCCCACAGCTACGGCAGCGAAAGGGTTAATCATGTTTTCCTCTCTTCAATAGACATTAACATATTTCCTTGTGATTACTTAGATCAATTTTAAAAGACTTATACACCATAAAAGTAATTAGACACTGTTAGCTCTAAGCACAATGACTGTCCTTTAGACTAGCATCAACTATCACAGATTTACCACTATAGAAATGTAACCCATAAGATAGCTCATCAACCTCAGGACTACTTTTTGCCCCTGTCCTTCACTTTATTCTAAAGAGCATCTTCTATCGACAAAATGAAATACAATTTGAAGACTAAGTGAAAATGACCTAAAGAAATGCTTTTATTTTAATTTGAAGGCATCTCTTTAAAAAATAAAAAACAAAACCCGAAACAAATATATAGATTTCGACAGCTACAACAACTAAGATATGAAGTGACCTATCTTGGGGAACACTGAAAAGTTCAAATGTGTGTGAGTCAATCCAGCTTTCAATATGGAACAGGAGATTCTCCACACAGGACATCCATAGCAGCCACAACAACAATAACAAGACAACTATTAACGAGAGAAGTCATATACTGAAATATGTGAAACTGAGGCTTATTTTCTCCCTCAAACAAACAAGTTATATGATTAATAGTACAGCCTTCAAATTCCTTCTTCAGGAAAGGAAGAGAAAAAGATGTCTCTTGCACCCCAGCAAAATGAGAGTGTGAGATTTTAGGGAACAACTATTTTAGCATTCAGAAACAGTAGCATGGTATTAAGTAACCAACTGTTTGGTCCCCACTCCAGCTACAGGAATCAGTCATATAACAAGTACACTGCATTGCTTCAGACACAAACAATTAAATCCTGCTTACAAAAAGAAAATGGATATAATAAAATGATTGGCAGATGAACCATCTTGTAGAGATGTGATTTTACTGACTGTGAACAGAAGAAACAGTATCATTTCCACAACCTCTCTTTCAGTATAATGAAAATGTTCTCCATTATCAAGAAAGAGAAAGATGGCAGCCACCAAAGAGGTTTTATTCCTTTAGGTTAGAGATTAGTGTGGTTGTACTTTTATCACTTTCATCACACATCAGTCACATCATTGCAGACCCCTATGAACGACCCAGATAGGTCAGAATTTGTACAAGGATAGCATTTAATGGAACTGGTTTTGCACAATTTAGGTTACATGCTTCTTGTTCTATCACACTAAGGAATCAAGGAAATTAATGTATTTGTGTTTCATTTGGATATAATCACCACGGCAATGTTTGAACAGCAGAAAAAAAAAGTAAAATGGATCCATCTTATAGTGCCGTATCAGGGCAATGCTGAAATGAGTTACATTGAACTATATCAATCAAGGGGAAGGGCAATGACCTTCCAAGATGGCACCACAGACCCCGTGAGTATCCCCCTTCAGTTATTAAGAAGCAAACACATGTATACTAAAAGGTTCATGCCCCTGACTGCACAGCATTAATAAGGTCCCCCCTGGAGAATACCAAAGGGGCTGCCATCAGTCCTCTGGTGGCCAGTCAGTATCATTTCAGAATATCTTCAGAGGTCACAACAACTGCAGAAGGCAATTTGTCAGTAAGTCTTGCCCTGCTCCCACTGAATGTGGTAAGAGGCTTACTATGAATTTCAGCAGGAGCACAAAAAGGCCATTCCTTGGCACAAGAACACGCCACATCGCATTTCAGCCATCAAGCAACTGACATCTTTCAGTGACCACAGTATAGAAAGAGCAGCAGCAATACTGAATGTCAAGGTCTCTTTGTTTTTCAGATTTCCATCTGATGGTCTTAACCACCACTCATATCATCATTGTCTAGAAATATCACAACTGGAAACTTAGATAAAAAATGGAATATGAAGTCATTAAAGGTCTCACATTCCCACCAACAGCTTCCATGTAAGGTATAAATAACTGCTCAGCAGGGATAACATTCAAGCAAACAAACAAAAAAAAAAAAAAAAAGAAACAAGGAAAAGAGTAAAGGAAAAAAAAATAAAGGAAAGAAGAAAGCAACAGTCCAGAAATAGAGACAACTGAGAATGGGAAAGACACAATTGCCTACATTTAAATAGAGAGAAGGGAAGAAAATGGAGAAATAAAAAACCTCTTTAAACAAAATTAATGATAGTCATCTTGTAAGAGGATAATCCTTGACAGCTACCCCCATCCCTACCCTGTAATTTCCTCCTTTCTTTTTTGGATGAAGAAATGCATGAAATGTGCAATCAATGGAAATGCTTGTCATGCAACTTTAATAAATCTTGTAAGTAATTTATAGTTGTAATTGCACCATTTGAAGACAGAGACCATTTTTTAACACTGTCATAGGATTTTCTCCTTCCATTTGAAGAACAACTAATACATGTACCAATGTTCACAGAAGCCAATAAATATATTAAACCTTCATTATCTTGCGAGACCCCATTAGCTTAAAAATGTGACTCCAACAATGGGGTTTATGATAGGAAATTTCCCAGTCACCCTTTCCCACAAACACACACAAGAGGTATGACTTCATCTTTTATCCCCTCCCATATGTGCTGCCTATCTTCAAAATCTTCAGAAGGAGCAAAAAACAAATCACACAAATGCCTTTGTACAAGAAAGATGCAAGAAGGAATCACCTACCAGAGCGCCCACAGTCTGAGCATGATACAAGTTCCTCTGGCCGACCACTCTTTTTGTTCATATTGGAGCCTCCAAGGCAGAAGTCACAGTAGTTATTGGGAATGATGACCCCGTCTGGTCCTTTCTGTGCTGCAGTTGGGTTAGAAATCAGGTTTACTTAAAGAGCATTCGGTGTGGACATTTCCCCCTTCTCCTTACATGATAGCTCTGAGTCCTCAGGCTACAGTCTTCCCAACATATTGTCAATCAGAACAAAAAGTGAACTGTATAAATCACCTCCATTTTAAGTACACCCTGCATTGTATCTATTTTGCCCGAGATGCACTTCACCATTTCCTTTATAAAGCCAGCCAGGCTGGTCCCTCACAAGGAGCTGCTGCCAGATACCCATGTACAGTTCAGAGACTTGGTAACACGGACCAAAATAGAAACAATCCCTAGTGCAGAATCTGGCCTACACTGTCAGTAAGCCAAGCCTGTTTTTCCAGATAGCAGTCACAACTGTAAAACCACAAAACACAAGTTCAGTAAAGAAAAATACATTCCCCCAGACTCAAAAGCCAGCAGCAGGGACATGGAAGGGATAAGTACCTTAACTGGTTTTCTTTCAAGTAGCTTTTTGGGGGGGCAGGTGTCCTTAGTCAAGAAGCTGATACAAATAGCCACGAATATTCACAGGCAAAGCCATTTGTAGGTGGTTCACCCTAAGTTTAAGCTAAGTGCATGTCCCCAGGGGGACTGGGGAGAGCAGCAGGTCTACCTGAGCACCTAGAGCAGGTGCACGCAGCCTGGGCCAGATATCCCAGCCAGCAGAGATACAAACTCTTCTAAGCCAAGAAAAAAGGAGAGAAATTACATTCTTATTTTCCAGCTAGGAATAGTTGAAAAGCAGACACACACCAGACATACACTGGGCCTTAAGCAGAGGAGGCAGTTCCCCCAGAAAGAAGAGAAGGGCAGAGGTCATCTGCACTCCTCTTAGTTGAGCAGAACAGCAAAGTGCTCTTTTTCCCTCACTCACAACTACCATTTTCCTCCTCTGCTCTCCAGAGAGGGAAAACTTCTTGTTCCTATACACTCTTAGTATGAACTGGGAAAGGGAGAAGGGAGAGGAAATAGCTGGTCTTCATCTTTGCTTATCCTTTTTTAACTTAAAAATTCCAGTGGTATACCTGACCTAAGACTACCCCATGAAGATGTCTACAAACTAGAAAAATGAAGACCATTAAACAGCACCATCTATATTTAATTATCTTTTTAATGCATATTTTGTAACTTGCAGATTTTTAACAGATGTTTTGACAGCCTTTATTAATGGTCTTTTTGTCCACATCCAAATTTCCCCCAAAGAACAATGACATTCTAAAGGGCTTCTGGTAGCAGTCCAAGACATACACTTAAAATTAAAATTTCCTCTGAGTTCAATCTGCTTTTCTGGTTTGGGTGCATCTAGCTATTCATTTACGTCCAGCTGTTGATTAGCTGAGCTTTTTGCAGATTGGGAACTGAAAGACTGCAGTAAAGTAACATTAAGAAAAAAATGAAAACCCATAAGGCTGCAAATACATCAGTATCTTCCTGCACGGTCACCAAGTCCCTTGATAGTACCTACTGAACAATGGAGTTTGCTCTGAAATAGTCCTGGTTAGCAGATGCCCCATCTTCCCAAAACTAGAGAGAAACTTCCAGTGTCAGGTTAGCGTTTTGCCTCTTCACTGTGAGGCTTTTAATACTTGCATGCAAGATAAGCAAAAACAGAACAGGAACCAGGTGGAAGACTAGCACACTGGCTCATTTTAAGTGCTGTAACAAAATGATCATAAAGTTGCTACTTGTATATATTTTGTGTATAAAAAGCAGAACTCCCTAGCATTTATTTTCCCACTAGGGCCCCATTCTGAAAAAAGTTAAGTAATTACTTCTTTATATTGTGCTGCATCTACAGACAGGCCATGTGCAATGCAAACTCAGCAAGCTCACTCTTCAGTCATTCTTAATTTCTTTTTTTTGTCCTTTATTATACATCACCTTTCATCTGAGTTTCCTAAAGAGCCTTACAGATAGTAAGACCCTAATATTAGCCTTCAGTGAGGTCAGAAGCCATTTCTGACATCAACTCTAACTGAAGTGTTGCTGGGCCCTGATTAAGTCTCGTGGTGAGGAGGCCACATTGCATTTTACAATGGAAAGATTTGATGGTGGAGTGATGAACTGGCTTACTCACAAGCACACAACAGTTCTGTGGAGAGGCCACAAATCAAAACAAGCATTCAAGGTGCCAGCCAACAGGCTTAGAAAAGATCTCTACATCTCTACTTCTACAACCACTCAGAATGGTATCATTGATTTAATACTCTGCATATACTGACTTAATTTTTTCCAGTGCAGCTTATGACATTTAAGTAAGATCCACTGACTGTCAAACTGGAAATGGGATGGAGGACTCTGTGAAAATACATATACTTGATCAACTGGTCTGTGGTGTCTGGGACAGATGGAGGGTATTTACTGACCGCAATAAAGCCAAAGAGATTCTCCTAGACTACTGGCAAGGGAAAAAGCATGGGGTTTGATCACCACCTTTTTCTTCTCTCTTCCTCTTCTTTTTCTTTTGCTTCCAAATTAATTTAATTTTTAATGTGAGCGCCTATGAGCTCATTTATTGCTCGGCACTCATAAATATGTACCTGGCTCAATTGAGTGTAATAGAGATATTAGGCCTGAAAAGTCATACACAGATGAGAAGTTCCTGAAGTTACATCAAAGATGTCTCAAATGATGTATCTCTAGAGCCAAATCAGCCAGGCAATGTTATTCTCTTCAATGTTTTTTTTTTTTGTTCTAACAGGTGTAAAAACTAGAATCAAACCTGACTCAAGCTTATTTTCTTGATCACTACTGTACAGTGAATTAAGCCCCAGGCTAAATCACAGAAGGTTTGAGAATAAAGAGATTTCCAGATGATAGTAAGCAGAGTTCTTGCTTTCAAAGGATTTTTTTTTTTTTGGGGGGGGGGATGTCCTTGGAGTTTTTAGTTCTATTTTACTGTAGTCCACAAATGATGAGGGAATTCAGGAATAAAGCAAAGATAGCAAAATATAATGTGCAATATTCATGAGAAAGATATTCTGTAACAAAAAACCCAACCCTAATCCCACCCCTTAATCAATAAAATTATTTAGTAAAGTAAGTATGGGAATGCACAAGTGAAAGCAATTAAATTGGGAGGGACTAATGTGTTGCTGCTTTTCATCTCACATATAATAATTAACTAGGTATACAATTTTGCACATGTTAATCACAAAGTAGAAGGCACAATCTTAAGTCAGACAATAGTCCAGCTAATGAGAAGTAACTCAGTAGTAGTGAGCTCAATCATTTGGGTCGTGTGACTACAATCAAGGATTCTGTCTAAATAAAGTTCACCCAGAGTCAGAAACTGTTCTAAAGCAAAGCCTTGAAAACCAACCATGGTCTCATCCTAACTTACTCAAAACTCCTCTGATTTTCTTGTACATTACAAACTACAACAACAGATCAAAAGCTTTGAGGAGCTTTGAGGAGTACTGCGTAAGCTAATGTGTGCTTATAGGGGATGGATTTAAATCGGTCTCTCTTGCCTTGTCAACTCAGTCTTGCTTCCTAGTTTTAAAGGCCCTGTGTTCATGTACATCTGCTCCAAAATAAATACAGAACACAATTTTATAGAATACTTTTAGAAATAGATTAAGAAGAG
>JBAFWW010061124.1:0-24600 GCA_036873685.1 Agapornis canus | reverse complement strand
AAGGGGGGTTGAGTGAGTGAACGAGCTGCGTGGCTGGGTTTAAACCATGACAGTTCTTTTTGGGGTTAGCTCCACCGAAGTGGAGCCTCAAAAAATTCCTCAACATTCGTGCTTGTTCCTCTCCAGGGAAATCTTTAGTAAAAGGCGAAAGATTTATATGGTCTGAAGAGAGACACTTATTTATTAGTGTCTGGTGGAGCTCAAGTCTCACAAGCCTCTGTTTTAAGAGATGGTTGACTGGTTAATGCACAGCCTGGCTACTGAGAGGCTTGGGCTACAGACTTAGTTTTTTACTCTAGCTCTCTGTCTGCAGAGAGATGTCTTGGATGGGGCACACTGACACAGGAGAACAAGTCTGAGTAATCATCTGCCAGACACATCCTCCTTAAGTCACAAAAGCACAATTGAGAACCTTGCAAATCACCTCTCATTTTCTACATCAGTAAAAGGAAACAAACCTGACCCACTTGGCAATCTTGAATCTGTAAGGATCTGTTTGCTGACAGTTGTAAAGTCTTAACACTGAATTTGCCAAGGCAGATAGTTGCCCTTTCCCAGAGTAAAGAGGAGCCAAGTGCCTGAAGAACAGTCACATTTCAGTTCTGTGTGAAGGCAGGAGAAAGGCAAGGATCCTGCCCTCCTGCTCCCCAGCTTCTCACCCTCTACATGCACTAAACCTCATTTTGTCAAGGGGGAAGTGAAGCAAGGAACTGAATTACTGCCCAAGGCTACCCAGCCAGTCACTGGCAGGTTCCCCAGTCATTCCTGATTCCCTGTGCTGTGCATTCTTCCAGACCAGGCTGCTTCCCAATCTGGGAAAACATTTCCAAAACACAAGGCAAAGCCCAGACTGAGATTTTCATTTGATTTTGGATGGTTTGCAAACTTTCCATATTTAGAATAATTTTGAACTGTCTGTTGGGACACAAATATTTGGATCATTATTAAGAGACCAACAAGATGTGTAACATCTAGAAACTCCCTAGGAAAAACTGTATGTGTTTATTATCTTTTCTTTTACACATTTAAAATACTTTAAAACTTAATCTGACTCATCACCTGACCTGAATCAATAGTCAACTCAATGTGGGAAAGGAGCTTCACAAATAGGACTGAACCTTACACCGACCAATGGCAAAAGTCCCATTTCTACAGTTGCATTAGGAGTAGGTTTCTGTGCTCTTACACAAGTAAATAAGCTGTGCTAGCTCTTAGCCTTTCAATTATTTTAAGGACCAATTTACTGAAGGTTTATCCACAATAAATGCAGTCATAAATATTTTCTACACTGACAATTGTTACTATAGAGAACATTCAAGCACTGAATAAGCCCTGAGATGATTTTCTTCTCATCTGTTCTGTTTCTGAAGTCTGGGATTTGTGCAGCCCGATTTAAATTAAAACAATTTTGCTGATAAAGTCAACTAGAAATTGAAATAAGCAATACAAAAAGGTTTTGCCCAATTTTTCTGGCTTCTGTTGTTCTTTGGGTTGCTCCTTCAGGCCTCCTTAGCTCACACTGCGTAATTTCTGTCTCATAGAAAGCTACTTTTGCAGTTACTAAATCAAAGGTGCTAATGAGCTGTCAGTATCACTATATCAACAAAACAATGCAGTCCCTTCTGCACAGGGGAAATCAGTAGCTAATATCAAACAGGCAAGATTTTAAGCAAACTTTGCCAGGCAGGTACATTTACTGCTGTGTTCCTTCCCTTGGTCATAAACTCCCAACACACCAACGATTATCAGAGCAAAGAAAATAATCAGACAACCCTGATTAGACACAAAGAACCTGAAGTGTGGGGGAGGCTTTCACACAGTGAAGAAACTCTAACTTGGTCATTAGTATCTACAGCAAGATGAAGAACGTTCAGCTATGAATAAACTCGGCAAGCCTGGAAGAACATAGAAGCCAAGCCAGGATCCAAGACTTCCAAAGAGTGACTCTTCAATGAACACAGTTTTATTCCCCTGGGATATTCAGTAGGGTAGTAAACAAAGCCAGTCAGCTACCATTCAGACAGAGCTGCCTCACTGAGGTACCTGCCTTGAAGACATCATCTGTTTTCATTTTTGCCACTGGCCAAGCTACAAGTTTTGGATAAACTCATCAGCATTTGCTGGCTTCCAGCTGATGTTCACCCTGACTTTAGATGGATGCAGTTGTCTTTGGTGAGTTCTCTCTTGCAGATCCTTAGGGTTTAGAGATATTCAGGTTAAATAGGTGGCTATAATTTATTATTCAGGATGATATTTAGGAGTTTTGATTTTTTCCCCTACTGACAGTGCAGTAGCAATAAGCATTGTACAGAAATAAGGCAACTGTGTGCTGTTTGGGGTATTTGTGATTAAAAAAGAACATGCTCTAGGTCATTGTGATGCTTCTGAAGGCTAGCATTCTTTGTGAGAAAATTTATTTCTTGTAACTGCTCTAGGTTTATGGCAGTCATGTGTTTTAAGAATAACACCTGCTAAAGCAGTTTCATGTGAAAAATGGAAATCTATTTACTTCAAGAAAGCAAAACTGTGAAGTGCATTTCATTTCTAATTCCATATGAGCTGCATTTCTAATCTCATCTCCCTTTCGTCGTCTGTAGGTCATTAGCAAGTACTTGGTAGTGGAAAAAGTTCAGAATGGTCAGCCAAGAAGATTATTACAAAACGATTAGGGACAGTCAGCAGATGAGGATGCTACAAAGTACTGTTCTGACAAGCAATGGCACAAAGAAGTTAGAAGAGCTCCAGGAGCTAAAACATACAGTACCCACTGGTCAGCAAGTATAGCATACTGTAGTCTTGACCTTGTAAAGTAGTCTGAATCTAGCATTCCATCAAGGAATTTCTTAAGAGAAGACAGTGAGCTGCAGTGCGAGGATCAGGAGCCATCAAGTCTCCATACAGCTGCTGCTGTACATGGAAACAATAAAAGAGACAAATAGATCTCTGCATTAACTGCTTTCTCCCTATTTCCCATAGCAGATGGGGTGTTTTGAGACAAATACTATTCTAGACACGACTGTTTCCTCATAGCATTTTCCAGACAATACTTTTCATTCCAGTATGATGGCATTTTTTCAGTTAAAATGTAACCAAATTTTAAACCAAATGGTTAAAAAAGGCAGACAATAGCTAAAACAATCCCCCCCCCCAAAAAAAAAGAAAAATCTAACACAAACCAACCCAAACCTAAAACCCAACCCAAACCCATTTATCCTCTGATTTCAGTATATATATTAGATTAAACATCTCCCAGATTTTATTCTAGTTCTTTAACTCCCCCCCAAAAACCTGTTAGTCTGACCTGAAGTGCTTCTTTTCCTGAGTGGATTGTTTACTTCCTGATTCACAAGCTAACTTTTTTCAGGAGACAGCACAGACTAAACAGAGTTGAGCTTAAATAGATTTCCTGGGCCCATGGGCAGAACACATAAGAGGGAGCACCAGGTGAGGATGATCAGAGCCCTTACAATTATTCACCTACCTCTAAACGGTGGAAAGAAAGAGTAAAATTTAAACTGAAGCTTCAGTGTTCTGCAAGCAACATGTACTTCCCCAGCCATCCTGTGTCTTAGACTAGGTGAGATGTGATGAATTCCTGCGTATATGTGTGTTCTGCTTGGGTGGAAAAGCACCATGCTATCTATCTTTAGCCCCGGTGTTAATAAATCTAACTGAAGGATTTTCTTTGGTAACACAAGCACTGGAACTCCCCCCCAGTAGATAACAGTTGTAACTGCTATGGAGGCTGAGCCAGACTTTGGTCAGCCGTGTGTGATGCCCACTAGAATACTGAAAGTCTGAGAAGAAATCCTGTGTCACTAAACTCATGCAAGAATTGCCACTGCTTTCCATGCAGCCAGGATCTTGCCTCAGGCGAAAGCAAAACTGCAGAGGTTACAATATATGCTTTTCCACTCCAGCTCCCAGGAACAAGACTTGAATGGCAGATGTATTATTATTTATTGATACACAAACTTTCACAAACCTTATAATCTCAAATGATAGCTGGGTGCTTTCCCAGTTGATAAACCAGATTTGAAGAGCTTTTTCAAAGAGGACTCAAATCTGAGCAATATGGGATGTCAAAGTATAAATATTGAGAACTGTTCAGATACACTGGACACATGCAAGCTTCAGCTGGCAAAATCTATTACAAAGCAAATCTCACCTGGCCTTGTACAATGAGTGGGTTTTTTCACCTCAAGAGATGTGTTTGTTAGTTTCTTTACATGGAAAAAGGCTAAAAGAAATCTCTAAAAGAGTATATTAAGAATCTATTGTGGTGCAGGAGACAGGGCTACATAACACAAGAACTGTGGGATAATTCAAAATAAAATCAAATACATCAGTAGAAACAGATTTAATGCACTGGTGAAACTGCCTGTAAAACATTATCCTGCCTTTCGCTCTTCCTTTCTGAGAGATCTGAAAAAGGACTTAAAACTTGCACATGTTGTTGGTCAGTACCTGGCAGCAGCTTTTTCAAAGGGAAGATGAGGCTTTTGTCCTTGGTGAGCACCAGCCAGCCTGTGTCATGCACTGTGGTCGGGACAGTCTTGTCCTTCTCTCCCCACTGTCATTTGGACTCATCCGTGTTCATTTTAGAACAGATGGCCAATTATTAATCATGATGCTGCCTCTTGCCGCCCCTGAAAGATCATGATGAGCCCTAACAGTTAGCTCTCCTGCTCTTACATTTTGGGGAAAACAAAAGCTAGGTCTTACAAATGCTCTGAGAGAACAAGATTCCTTTGTTGCAAACAGGAACTGAGGGAACTGAGCCAACTAGCAATTTTAAAGAGTAGATGAATGTCCTTATCTCATGGCCATACACCCCTTTCAGTTCATAAATGTAAATGCCATTGACAGCAATGTCCTCTGGAGTACCAGTACAGCAGAATTAGAAGGTCATTGAAACGGATGACTTTTCCAATCCCTTTTCACGGGGTTTTTGTGTTTTTTTAAACTTGGCATCTGTTCTCCCATGTGTACATACATATAAAGGCCGCTAACTCTAACAGTCTCTCTAGGCACATTTTTATGATGGCGATGGGGAAGACCCTTTCTTCGGAGCAAAGGACATCAGGATCTAAAGCACTAAACCTTCTCTTGCTTGAAAATGCCTTGAACTGCTGCCGTTATGTGATGCAGCCTGACAGCTGGCTCAGCTGGCTCACCACAATCTTTCACAGGTGGAAAGGTAATGGCTTAAAAGAGAGAATCGAGTCCACAATTTGCAAGGCACCTCTGGGTCCTTTCAATATATTGTGTACATCATTTGTACACATGTGCTTGTGAAATGGGGGAGGCAGGTCTGGGAGAGGTATAGAACATGTAGGAATATAATTAAACCTAAAAACTAATAAGAAGAAAGATCTATAGGAAGGTAACATCACCTTGTGGTTTTGCAAGTATAAAATCAGTGAGAATTTGATTGTGGCATTTACAGTTGTGATACTAATCACTGACTCAGTTACAACACAAATCTGGCCTCAGGTTTATATTGATTGAACATCTATTCAATCAATAAAAAAACATAACCCATTCCATTATTTCATTTAGTCTTAGAGTTTGTTGTCCCATACATTGTATCTGAATTGAAGTTAAGCACTACAGCTTATCCTGTTCAATACACAAAGAACCACACAGCTCTACTGCTTTTTTCACATTGTGAGCTGAGCTCAGTGGTGCTGTTGTACTAACCAGCAAGGACAGATGCTGAATGAGAAATCCTTCTGGTAGAGCTCATCACAGCATTTTGCTCCTGGTCAATACTTGCAATGAAAAGGGGTGGAAGGAAACAGGGGAATAATGAGGAATATCTGCATAGCAGCAAGGACTCGCAATCCGTGGCTTTTGTGTCTTGGAACCTGGGATTTACCACCTGAGCTACTTTTGGACTGGATGATGAAGCCCTGAGTCTGGACCTAGTCCCGGCAGACTAATCAGACATGGAGAAAAGGTTTTGTCAAATCAGGTGAACACAGTATTAATTTTTAACCTTCACTCAAATTACAGAAGAAGAGCTTGTTCTCTTATAAACTAGCAAAAAAAAAGCAGAGAATGGTTTTACAAAAAATACCTGATCTAAACAAAAGGAAAAATGACACAAACCAAAAGAAAATACAAAAGACGAAGACAAACAGAATGAGGGCTGCTATTCCACTTCCTTTTTCGTGAAGGTAACTTACAGTTTATTATCTGCATGCCAGGGTCTTGTGCACCTTATGAAATTAAATTAGAATTGGCAGAATACAGTGAATGAAGAACATAATAGCTTCATTGTTGTGAGGTGGTGTGCACATGCATGCAGGAAACCTCATAGTGAAGGAGCAGAAGCAAGGGTGGGGAGGCAAGCTGCTGCTGGGCAGGGCTCATTTTTGTCCTTGCTATGCTTACCAGAATTCCAGGTTTTATCCACAACCTGGTTGTTTGAGACACTCCTCTTTAATCCTACAGCAGAAATCAGGAGCTTGGAGATATGACACCCAAAGAAATGACAGGGGCAGGTTTCAACTAAAAGATCAGGTTCAATCAGAAGGCAGGCATGTCCTTTTCTACCTGCCAGGAGTTTAGCAAACACTTTAAGGAGCTATTACTAAAACCAAGTGAAAAGGACAAGGTAAATTATGTATTCAGAAATATTAGTATGACACCTGCCGGACAATACCTGCTCAGATTATTAACAAAGATTTTGATATCAAAATCTTCATCCATCTAAAAACCGCTTCCCCAGCCTGGCTTTGATAGACAAACCCATCTGTTTAATTACAAAAGAGGCCCCAATAATATCATGCAGCACTGTATTTCAGAGGTTAATTCCACTTTGCCCTCAGAGTATTTTATTTTGTGCACTTTATGTATGGCTTAAATTCCACTGACTGCACCTTCAATTCTGGAAAACACAATAGGACAAGCAACCCAAGACAATCTGGATTTCCTTTCAGAATTAAGGTACAAGGGGTATCTCCCCATAGAAACAAGCTAACAATGGAGCACCGCATGTTTGTTTATGGGAGCGCTGCCTGTGTAGCAGTGATGGAGTCCTACATTTTACATCCCAATAACAAGGATGTATTCTGGAGGAAGGTATTTTAGAGACTGCTGTTGACTCTGCCCTGGAATCTCTGTGTGTAGCAAAGCAAATGATTGCCCTGAGGGGATTTTCCCACTGCTCATAAAAAATGTCACAGCCTAGCTTTGTCCCATCTGTACTGTGCTTTCTCAGGGCAACATCAGTGCAATCCATTTGGAGAAGCCTCTGCTGTAAATAGCCATGTTTCAAACGTTACACAGAACAGTGGCATTTTTTTTTTTCCCCATTTAAAATGTTAAGAAATGAATATATTAAAAGCAAAGCACAAAGAGGTGCTTTACCTGGGAAAAAAAAAAAGTAGCAGGGACAGATCTGTGAAACAGCAGATTCAGCTCCTGTCTTCATGTGGAGTGAAAGGTTCAAGGAAACTGAGAATCAACAGGAAAAATTATGCGTGTTCTTGCATATACCCACATGGCCCACACAGTTTCTACTAGAATTGCAGCCAGTAGCTCTGCCTTGCCTGGCCCACCTCGTATCCTTACTGGGTGTAGGGAGAGCTGAGATCTGAGAAGTACTTCTGGCACAAAAAGCACTTCTAGCAAGGGGGGCTTAGGATGTGGCAGGGAGCAGGCGTGTTTGAATTCACCCATATGTGTGCCCCATGCTCCCTCTGTCACAAACCCTACTGGATCTTAAGTGTATGAGCAAAATAAATTTAGCTTTGTGATGTCTCTTCACTTCCAGCAAACTCTGGAGCGCAAGTTAAGGCTTCCTCTTGGAACAGACCGTAGGATACGGATGTAAATTTAGCCTGTCTGAAAATGAGAAGAACCCCAAAGCTATACAGCCCTTCACAGGGTGACACAAGAGGCCAAAGCCCTCAGCAGGCCTGCCTTTGTAAACCAGAACAATTCAAATGGGATATGGGAGCTCTTGCTCTGACAGAACCTTCCAAGCCAATCTATTGGCTAAAGTGGTCTACTTACATATAACCCGCAAGGCAGCAGGCTGTGAGGTTCCTTCGCCACAGTGAGCATGCTGAAAAACTCCAGAGGCCCATGCAGCTTCCTAGTTTGTAATGGCACCTACACAACAAGCCAAACATGCCCACAGCTGTCAGAGGAACAGTCCAGTAGAGCACAACCACTATTCTAATATTTGCAATTAAATGTTTGCTATGAGTGCATGGTGGCTGCCAGCAAGGTTGAGGAAGTGGCAAAAGCAAGGCAATGGCCATAGGTCAAAATACCTGCAATGGAGTTTTATACCCTTAGACTTGCATCATTTCACACCCTCCTTCCCATGCAAAATAATGCTGTCTCTGAACCTCCCCATAGTCATCCTTTCTGAGATTTCCACTGTGCTTCTCTGAACATTTTCTCGTTGTTGTATCCATTTAGGTATGAAATAGGTTAAGTGGAACATGAGTGCAAAATGAGTTTGTGCTTCTGAAAAAAGAGATAAACCTGTACCTTTTGCCTTGATTCACTCTTTCAACATGCTTGTTAGTAGGAAAATCAGTCCCAATTTGATGTGGGTCCAAGTTTGATTTTGGGTCACATTTGCAGATATGAATCTCCAAGCTAAAACTTTTTGATTCAGCAACCTAAAACCTCAGGGAATAGTGAGACCATTATACACACTCTCTAATTCTTAGGGGCCTTTTTGCCTGGTCTGAAATCCCTTTTTATCGCTTACTTTCTGCACAAGAGGATGGTACTCCCCGTGGAAACAGAAAATGGGCAGAAGTGGAAACAATGGATGCTGATAAGCACACTATCATTATAAGCATTTATGTGCTGAGTATCAAATTGATAGTACCTTCATTTGTAACTTTTGTTCATCTGTTCACTATTATTAAATGAGCTCAGAAACCAGAGGAGATCGGAAAGGGACAGAGGGTAATTACACACCTTAGGAGAAGATATTTTTCATGATGGGTTTTGAACATAACAACCTCTTAAAAAAAACCACCAGCAGAAGGAATGTGGGTATTTCAATTCAGTCACATTGCTGCTCTCAGAGAGCAGACTCATTTAAAAATCTACTTTTCACTTTGATTCTGACTAAAGAGTCAAACATTGCAAAGGCTACAAGAAGTTTTCCTTTAAGTACTCAACTCTGCTTACTGTAGATTTTTGAAAATCCTGTATTTCAATAGTGAATTTGTGCTGTTAATCAACAATCTTAAGGTTTTTAGTTTTGTGGAGTGATTTATCTGTTTCCTTTCATAACATCCACCTGTATATAGAGCTGGCTAGAATACCTGTGAAGTGGCTCTGGGTGTTTTGTTTGATCGAGCACCAAAATGCTAAATATTTTATAACACTGAAGTTAGCATCAAAAAAGGGATTTTGAGAATGAGGATCAGCAACAGTGGATAAGAAAAGGCTAGGGGCAAAACTAGCAAGCTATCCATATTACTACCTGAAATTACTAGTTCCAGTTTAAAAACCAAGGTGTCAAAAGCTACCCCTTTAGGAAAAATGTAGCATATTGTTATTTTGGTCCTGTACAGTGAGGCCCTTCAGTGACAACTCACCTTTAGTTCAAAACTTCCATTTCACATGCTGAGCAAGGTTTTACTCTTCAAAAGGATCCAGTGGTTCCATACTGCCACAGGGAGCTAGCATCATCTGGCTATTGTTTTTTCATGTAGAGGTTCAAGTCATTTGTCTATTCCTCCATGCACCATGCCTGCAGCCTAGCCAAAACTCACAGGAAAACATATATCTTTTTGTCTGAAAAAGCTACCCAGAGAGCACAGAAGTCTCTGGCCAAGGAGAACTTCACTTTATGCTTTTTGCTACGCTGATCAAAGGCTTATTGTTTTTGTCACAGTGTAGGATGTTTCTGCAAAAGCAACATACTACAGAATTACAGCCTGAAAAACAGCAACATTTGCTTCACAACATTAGGAAAAAGAAAGCAGACTCAACAGCTGATTCAGCCACCACATAAGCATGCCCAGATGATTGTCATTTTATAACCCTCCAATTACCACAGACATTCTCATCTCTGCAAGCCTCCACTACCTCCATTTCATGTTGTGCAGCACTGTGTTGCTAAGGCTCTGCCATAAGCAACAGTCTTGACATGGTACCAATGCCACAAGAAGACGGTATCTGTTTGCCTGGCAAAGATATTTAGCACCTGTCATTTGGAATACTTTCTCAATTTGTGCAGCGTCTAATGTGCTAATGCCCTGGTTTGAATTCAAAGAATAATCAGAACCATGTTTCAGACAATGATTTCTTTTCAGCTATGAAATCTTTCTCCAACTGTTTCTAAAGCAGATATGAAAAACTGAGTATTTCCAAAAGGGAAGGGACTTGTGGGAGGACTTGTGTTCAGTGTGTCTATGGGGACTCGTATGGTCCCATTTCAGAGTGAGGCCAAAAGGACTATGTTTTCTGGTTACTGGTAATCTACAGCAAATGGAATAGTTCATCTTTTCCTATCTCCTCATCTTCAGAACCCTCTAACCCAGCCTGATGCTGGTGGCAAACTAGCTTAATAAGATGGTGTATATGTATTTCTGGATCAAGATAAAGTAGAATGTTAAAAGCATTTATTGTGTTGAAATGTTCTATGCCAATTTTCTGCTAAGGAGGAGGGATTCAAAAGGTCAGGGCTTTTGCAGTACAGAGTTAGTGGTATATTAGTTACAGTAATTCAGCCTGAAAATTCCAGGAGAAACAAACACAGTGGAATGCCATGAATTACAGGAGGAGACCACAGCTTTAATCAGCTCTTGGGAAAAGAGAAACATGCATTTGGTTATTGACAGTTGATAAACTGCATTATGAGGTTTGAAGAAACTAGGACAAAGAAGGAGTTCTAGGATTTTTTTCTTTAAGTAAATAAGCTTTTGCTTTCTTATTTTTTTTTCTTCCCCCCACCCCCCATTACAGAGACTTTTTTCCTCCTCCTCTTTATTACACTGATCATACTTTCAAAACTCCTACCACTGCTCCTGGCATCCTGGTTTTTTAGACCCTCACTGGACTGTAAAGCCTGGGAACAGTACATCTCTGAGTTATGTCTTGAAGTAAAATAAAAGAAGCAGAGGAGATTTTGAGAGGGGTGTGATTCTGTACCAATGAAACTGTGAAACTGTACCAGTTACACAAAGGTCATAAAATTCAATCTTGAAAGTGTTTAGTGAAGCCTGTATAAGACAATACAGTCAAGGCATCTAAATCACCTTATCGTGTCTGTTTTCAGGAGCCACCAATTTCCACAATCCCATCTCTGGGGAACCTGCAAGTGAATTCTCCTCTTTGTACAAAATTCTGGTCCAGAATAAGATTAGTCATGACCGTGTGTGCTCATTCCTCCTCTTTCCCCACACCATCATTAGCATTGCCATATTAAGCAAATGCAAAGTAATCACTGAAAACACAAGTAATGCATTCATTAATGTAGTACCTGAGTTTGCATAGAGCCTGAAACACAAGCTTGGAGGGGAATAAAGTGCCCCATTCATTCCCAAAGTTTGAGTACTCTACAGCTCTAAAGCTAGCATGTTGGTGTTACATTAAATGGCTACTGATTGTATCAGAGAACTTTACAGTGTTGAACACCCTTCTATGACTATCCAGGCTGAAATAAGAGAGGTTCGAAGAGAATAAGAAAAAAAAAGAAGCAAACCCTAAACCCCCCTTATATGTATTTATTTTAAAAGAAAATCTCATTATTTTCAAGCCAGTCCAGTGGGTTTTTTTTTTTTTTTTAAATTCATTTATCTGTTTATTTTTTATTTTTTATTTTTTTTTTTAGTTTGGCTATTATTTCCAAACGTTTCATCAACATTTTCTGCCTTGGCCAGAAGCACCATAAACTGACACACAATACCAGAAGACAAGTGTGTGAATGCCAGAAAATGAAACAAATAAGAAACTATGGCCAAATTCAGAAACAGCACAAAGACATGAAACGAGGAAAACAAATCAGTTTGACCATCTTTTGTTGGTATTATCTTATAGTAATTAATACCATAGGACAGGCATTTTTGTTTTGAATAAGAGTTCTTTACTTGACATTGCCTTGCAAAATGCCAGCGTATGACAGCTGTCAGGCTTTCCCCTCTTAAAGTAATGCTGCCACATTTCCTATCAAGTAATTGCCCTCACAAGCAGATACCAGAATAACATAGGACAAAGAGGTTTGCCATGTTCCTTTGTAAGACATTTGAGTCAGAGGTTAAAGAAATCACTGCTCCAGAGGCTCTTAAACATGTCATTGTCATAATATAAAAACTGACTTACTAACTTAGATTATTTGGAGAGTTAAGTGCTTGTGTTATTGCAAATTAAACTAATTAGTATCATTTCCTGACAGCTGCAGTGAGCGATAGCAATTCCATGATTTTTTCTTCAGCCGCTCATGTGGGATGAAAAGAAGAGTGGAGACAGCTTTGTGATTTAATGGAATGGGATCAGTTTATCATCGTAAGGGCACATCGTTCCATTCTTAGCACAGCTCTGCTGCTTCGTCTGCTCCCTCCCAGTTCATCAGCTATTATTGCACTATTAACTTATTACATGGAAGCCAGGGTAGACAGATGGAAGTTGCTGGGAACTTTGCAAATAGCCAGACAAAAAAACTGGAATTTGTTTGCAATACTTCCCCCTTTTGGAACTGTTGTAGATTATATTCACCATCCTTTTAAACAAAATTGTAGCTGCCAGTAGAAGATACAAGAACTCATTTCAATACTACAACTGGTTTAATTGTTATAAAGGCAGATCTGCAAACTAGCACTGATTGGAGTCTCCAGCTTAGATGAATAATTGCATGAAAGAGAAAGTTACAGTATGTAATTGGCAAGCATTTAGCAAATCACTCGCATTTATCATGTGTGGAAAATGTGTACCAATCGTGGTAGTAAGAGCATTGTGCTTACTTCTACCCAGAATTTCCATAAGATTACGTGAGGAACAATAGCAGACAGTCCCAACAAACTCTTAGAAAACGTCATACTGAAAACTAAAGGTAATCTGATCAGTAAGGAAAAGTCTAAGATTTCTTTAGATGAGCCAGAATGAAATAAAACTCTTGTCCATCTCCCACTTCACAGAAGCCCACACAAATGGATGAAATTACTCTGAATTCAATTATTCTGGAATTCTAACTTTCTAGAGACCATTGGGTCGTGCTTGAACTTTTTCATTAGATCACTTTGGTCAGATTTATGCTCTACTTATATTACTAAACTGGCTCCAAAGGTTTGCTCTATCTTAGAGTCATTGGAATAGACTTTAGCTTTGTGGTTCACAGACTGGATTAATGTTTTCAGCTACTAATTAATTGCTGATCACCAGCATGGAAACTGAATTATCTATAATCATATTAAAATATGGGGTTTTGTTCCCCTCCTCCATGAATCATTTAGCTTAGAAAGTCTTGATGGAAAGAAAAGCATATTCTCGAGACAATACAATACTTCAGTAAAAAGCTAAAAGGGTTGGAGAAATTAATCCTCTTCCTCATTGCTGAGCAAAAGTTAATGCATAATTCCACCTATCTAATGTCTCAATATGGTCCCTGTTAGCACAGGGTCTGAGAACCTTCCACTTTTTACGCATTTATTTTCAGAACACTCCACAAAACAGGGAATTTCTATGGTTTCTAATGATCATTTGTCAAAAAAAGAAGTAAAGAACAAAAGACTGCTAATTCCTCAAGGCAGCACTGGAAGTGTGTGATGAAATAGGGAATTAGAACTGCTTCCTCCATGTGCCAGATTTGTGTCTGTAACCACATCATTTTTCATATCTATAATCAAGATGGCAATAACAGACAAAGTTCATCAAGGGAGAACTAGCTATGGATCCCGTTTCCATTCCCTGGTTTCTGATTTCAGGGACCTTACACATTCTGAACCAGCAAGTATCTTACATGGCTGTGAAGAAATTACCTCTTTCACAGCATCCTAACACTTACAGTCATTATTTTTCTATTGATTTCCATCACCCATTTTTTTCTTTTACCTGGTTAAAGGTCTACATTAAAGCTGAGCCAACCTAGCTGCTCTCCATTGCTGAATAGGAAAGATGCTGCTCCTCATACACCCACCTCTCTGAGCCTCCTCTCTGCCACTGCTCCTGACCACACAGCCCTCTCTCGTTGGCCCTTTGATAAGCTAATTCACCTTCTTGACTTGGCAAAAAACTATTTGCCTTTTTTTTCCCCTTCACAAAATGCATTCCCAAGAACTCTGTGATACAACTCAACCCTTCACTTGAGACAGTATGTTCATTTGCCAGGAGATTGGATGGCTTGGAGTCTCCAAGAAGTTGAACAGTTGGTGAATACCTTTGAGCTTCTCTGCAGACGGTATTTCAAGTCCTGCTCTGTGGACCTCTAAAATGGTCCCACTGCAATTTGGAGAGCAGATTTAGCAATACTGGCCAGCACACAAACCACAAAGGAAGCAAGATGACTTACAATTCTGCCCAGCAGAGACTGTCAGGGGAGTCAGCCAATTCTTTCCTGATTCAATATTGTTTCTCTCTGGAAATTCTCCCCACAGCATGCAAAATGGATCACATGTTTTATAAACACCTTGCACGGCTCTGAGTGTACTTTCAGATTGGCAGTTTATCACAGACCATTTGGAAATGGATCAGTTTGGGTCCAAAAGAATGCGTACATGCTGGGACAGCTCTTGGTTTCAGAAATGCTTGTGTGAAATAAAATATAAAAATACACTGAAAAGCCAGACTCCCATTACTGTTGTCTAACTGCCCAGATCCAAACAAAAACTTCAGGCAGTAGAGAGGAAGGAAAAAGCTAATCTTTTGACATTTACACTTTGGCCCCTACCCTAGTCCTAGACATAACTTCCGGAATGCTGCAGCCATTTTTCCTATACTGCCAGCATCAAACTTATCTGCTTTCCCTAATTTTAGTATTAGAATACATTTGATTTCTTTTCCCAATATACTGCACCTGCATTTACAACACAGCAATGTTGTGAGCTACTTCACACTGTTCTTTCCCTTTCTTCATATGTACATAACACACAGGTTTGTGAATTTCAGCTTCCATGCCCTGCTGCTCCCCATTTTTCCACTTCTACTGGCAGCCAGGCTTGTGGGGATGCACAACTGGAAGGAATGGTGCAGGCTCTGTGGTAACCCCTGCAATAGCTCTGGCACACCCCTGATGTTTCTCTGCAAGTCCAAATATAAGTGAATTCCTAGAACTTGATGCCAGCCATTCCTAAGGACCCATCTCATTTTAGGTTCCTCTGACTATTCAGGAGGCAACTCCTCGGTCTCTGATGCACCTGAGTAATTCAAGTAGCTGTCTGGATCTGAAGTACACATGAAGAGCTTGTACCAGACTAACATAGTAAATCAGAGTCTTTTTTCTGCAGTCAGATTACATGGCTTCATCAGCTAGGCCACTCAAGTGTGGAGGGAACCCTCACTGTTCCCATTCATTTTCTTAGCCATTCATTAGGGGGTATGATTTAAAACAAAAAACCCCAATAAAACAAATAGGTCTCACAGAGAAAGTCCCCTTGAAAGACAAGAAATCTTTTGCTGTTACAACAGATTGTAATACATAGATAGCTCCACTAAGAATATTCTTGGGCAACAGAAACCTTTGTGTGGTCTTCATGATGGGACTGATTAAAAATATCAGTTATTTTCATCTGAGTAGCTTAATTAGGATTAAAGAAAACAATAAACAGTAACAGGAAGTTTTTCTAAGCTAGTACACTTCTCTCTGCATAAACTGCTCCAGGATAGCTTGAGAAATGCCTGTTTTCTTTTCTTCATGAGTTAAGGGATTGGTTCAATTAAGGCAAAAGCAGCTTAGATAAAACTTACACCTACCATGGAGGCCTTCATTTAGAGGGCATCCTCAAAATGTTTAATTCAGCTCTGATGCCATTTCACAATCTCTGTTGCTTTGTAAGAAGCATTTGGTCAAAGGCACATGCAAGGTAAAGGCAAACAAATAGGCTGTAGTTACTGCTACTAGGGCCAGTATGTACACTTTTCAGATACACCAAATGGGAGAGGCTATGCACTTTAAAATTTACATTCATTGAACTGAGTGAGCAGCTATTAGAAACAGTCAGCGTGTTACAGACATAATTTATTTTTAAGTGAATATTCAAGGTCTTTAGGGAACTCCTTCTTAAGAAAAATAGTACATCTCAAAAAGAGATAACACAGTGTTAGGGTGGATTGTCATCTAACAAAGCTCGTTCACTGTGAAGTCCTTGCTCAGTTTGTTAGCCAGAACAAAACAAATCACCCAAGCAATAAGAAACAATACTCAGCCTTGGACAAACCAGAGATGTAACATTAGAGATGGGTAAAACTCTTGAAGTTTGTGACTTTGGGAAATTCTTAAGACTCACTTTGCAGGGCTGACCCAACTGAATAGGGGTGTGATTTTCTTTTCCTGTGTTTCAAAAGCCATGCACTGCAGGGTTTTTCCCCTTCTTATGAAGTGTATTTAAATACCTACATGAAAACTTTCCTCTACTACAGATACCATGAAAACAGAAATGACAGTACCTTGTATCCTCTAGGACAATATTCATTAAAGCCTACTCTTCATGCTTGCTCCTTTTCCCAGACCAGCTTTCCTGTCCTTACTCTTCTCTGCCACTTTATCTTCACAGTGTTACCTTGTCACTATGCCCTTCCTCGTCCATTCGCTACTTCAATGCTCTTAAGGTATCATTTTTCATTTTCCCCCAATACTGTATCTTAAAAAGTAAATCCAAAGGTATGCAAGAACAAAGCAGTTTTAGAATCAGCCGTGTGCAAGCAAGTCTGGATTTTAACTGAAGGAGTTCACCCTCATTGTCTCCAGCAATGTGGTTCTATTTTAACTTTCCTATCATCAAAATGCATTCAAGGTGAAGCGACACATCCCTGCAGAATCACCAAAGCACTGTCAGTAACAGGGACTTTGCTCCACAAGCTTTCTCATTATTGAAACAGTGACAGCAGCTGTGAAGCCTGAGCAATACCCTCCTGCTGTAGGCAAAGCCTACACAACTCTGGCATTTTGCTGTCTGTCTCCTGGCAGATGCTCAGAACTGTGCGTGTATGTCCAATTTGTTCTAGTGATCTTGCAAGAAGTTTGTTACTGGGGCCAATCAACCTGTCTTTTAATGTGAGTAGTTAAACACACCTCAGTTTCCCAACAGCACATAGAAAGTTAACATCAAAATCAACTGAGTCATTTGCTGGGAGAAACTTGGTACAATACCTTTAAAATGTATCCTAGAAACAGAAGCAATCCAATTTTAATCTCAATCTAACTTTTAAAAACATATTTTTATTAACTATAGGTTCATATAGGTTATATAATTCTAGATGTCTTGAATTATTATGAACTTTCATGCTACATTACATAAAAGCACTCAGTGACTAGTGATTTTGAGTATCTGATCTGATGTAGCTGAAAGGAGACTGATTTTAGTAAGTTCTAGTATCTATCATCAGAGAGGCAGCCTTGCTTAAGACTTCTCAAAAGTCTTTTGCAATCTGATTTCCAAAAGTTCTTGACGACCAGTGATTTGATATCCCAGATGGAGACAGGCACTAAAACCATACAATAATTATCTTGAGATCACCAGTTCCCAAGGATATTTAGGCAGAACAATCTTTTATGGGCTTTTTGAGGGGCATAATCTCAAGACTAGTCTCAAAATGATTGAAGCAGCAAGATCTGGTGAACACAGTGTTTCTTTATAGACTAGAAAATATAAACAGAATTGGGTTTCCTTACCAGAAGCACATTGCCATTTCTGTATTATAAGATAAATTAAACTAAAAAAGTCAGCCATTGACTTCTCAGGTTACAAGGGTTACCACAATAGCAAAACAAATCTGACACTGCTGATCTATTGCAGGGGTTATGGCCAGTCCTGTCTGGAACAATAGCCACAGCAGAACCCACACAGTGCAGCAGGGATGTGCTTCTCAAAAAAGATACTTCTTGCAGAACTTGCCATGACTCCGTGGTAGACATGCCTGAGACATACAGTTCCCTCGTGACAAATACCGTCTATTACTCAATTAACACATCTTTAAACTGAGAAGACAGGCTCTTGGCACAAGGCATTTGCATTGTGTAGTTAAAGAGATAAAATAGTTGCTTGCCTTGTTATAGAGAAATACTCAGCCCTAGAAGTCTGTGCCCCTTCCAGCTGACAGCTTCTCTACACCAGGGTGCTTGCTACTCAAGGATCTACAGTACCGAATGTTTCACACCAATAATCACACAGGATTTGCAGTGGCCTGACACAACTGTGTATAAGTTTGCACTGTTACATTAGTGCACACCAAGAGCCACAGAGCTACGTGCTTACCAGCTGTAGTAAATTCATTTCCTATTCCTCAGCTTTCCTAACAGTAGCCAACACTGCACCTTCAGAGTCTTACACAGGATTTTGCCACAGACCTTTCCTCTGACCTGAGTGATAAGCATGTGTCAAAAGCTCATCTAGCATGGCTAGCTGGTACTCCTTGCTTTTACTTTCAGAGCTCCACATTATCACAACAGCTTAAAGCAGCACTATGAGCACACACCAAAAATGCATATCACCATTCAAGAAAGAAAGAAAGGAGAAAAAGAAAGTTGCAGTAGTGGATCTGCTGCCTTTTAGTCATTCTAGGCAGTAATTTAGAAACAATAAGAAAACACTTGACCAGGCAATTACAGTGTGGTTGTCTGATCCTCAGTGAACATCTCAGTGCCAAAGACTCCCTTACTGTCTGACACAGCCTTCAGAATCCCTTCTAGGAGAGTCTATTTCTGTTATGTGCCACACAAGTCTTCTTTTCTGAAAGATCATCATTTAACATCCTTGGTTACAGTCAAGAATAGGTCTTTCTCATTCATTTCTTATTCCTTACATCTTCCTTTATAAGCACTGGGGAAAACCAGGATCTGCAAGTTACTGCTTTGATGGTGAACACTGTGTAGTAGGCAAGCCTCAGCCCAAACATAGTCTGTGGCCTCGGTGAAATGCCATCAGGGGCTCCGCCTTTCTAACTTCTTTTCCATCAGGAGTGTTAACAGCCAATGGCCTTCCCAACTAGGCTGAGATGGGGTCTCGAACTCTTCTCCCTGCTGTGAAATCAAACATTTTAAGAGGCTGAGACAACTGCCATGGATGTAGAGCTACATACAAATATGCTCTTCAATCTGTCTCACCTTCTCTCATGCTTATTTGCAGATTTTCAGTTGGTTCTTATTTCAACTTAACTTCCTAAAGCTTCTAAATCATTTTGCTGCAAGCTAACTTGCATCTTTTTAATATAAATTAACAAGTAGGACTAAAATCTCCACTCTCTTAACCCCTAGATTCAAACTATTTGATTTGTGCTTAGAACATAAAAGGGCACGTAACAATGGAGACCTTGGTTCCTTGTTGTGCTAAGTACACCCCCTCTAACCCAGTGGATTGGAAAAGTGAACCTGCATATATCTGTTGCATTAGGACTAAAGATGACAAATATAAAGCCTCTGGACTTGACATCTGTTTTTGCTTAAGTAGTAGACATGAGGGTTTGAAGGCAGGAGATCATCATTACCAGCATTATCAGTGAATACATGTGTATTTCTAAAACTGTTAGCCGCTTATTTTGGCATATAAACCCAGAAGGGCAAATAAATCTTCTGTACTCTGGAACACTTTTTGCTTTGTTAATCCATGTGTCTCTTTAACTAGCCACTACCAAGCCAAACAGAATTTTTTCTATAGTTAATTCACAATAAAGTGTGTTGTTCAAAAGCTCTAAAAAAAATTATGTATTTTATTTACAAAATTTGGGTTTGCATACGTGCTGTTCTTATACACACTACTTTGTGAAGTGAGAATCCTTCTGCACAGAAGCTACTTTTCTATGGTATAGTTGATAAAAAAATCCAGAGAATAAAACCCCCTGATGTTCCAACAAACTCAATCAAGAAGAATTTTAAATTCTATTCTAATTCTAAAAGCCATCCCTAACCAATCTTCAGTCTGGAGAAAAGACAAACTTCCACCAAGATTTTTCTTCCAAGGATATACAAGCTTAAATATTGGAGTTAAAAGAATCAGGAAAGAACAGATTCCTTCTAGATTTCTATGACTGATTTCTCTATCTGCTAGCTTGATTTGTAGAGGATTAAGGTTTGTTTAAGGTTTTCAGATCAGGTGGCTGCTTAGTTTACTGCCTTTCAGTGTTCTAATACTTACATGCCATTTTACTTTTTTAAAAGAGAATGAAAGAAAGTGGTGAGAAATCTTTATCATCCATTCACTTGGCTTTCATGTTTGTAATGTTCTGTTTATAGGACCTCCGTTTGCTATTTTAATGATTTAAATAAGAGTAAATGCTCTGAAAAGAGAAAGGGCCTAGAAAGATACAGGAAGAGGTATTTTCTGATCCTATTCCTACTGCTGATCAGGCAATACTCATCAAGTAATTGTTCTCATAGTGCCACCAGACAGCAGCAGAAGCAGTGGCTGGTAGATAGTATAGAAGGAATCAAACTTATACTGAAAGTGTTAGCTGTAAAATAGGATGTGTCTTCACACTACACAATGTTCACTACTCACCAATGTTCAAACAGCCAACTTAGAAAATGCTAGGTTATTTTTAGAACAACAATAACAACAATAATAACTATTCACAACATGCAATCATGCAAACTGAATAAAACTGTGTTAGTTCTGGATTAGTGAGACTTGACTCCTGTTAAGATTGCTCTCAAATGCGGAAGAAAGCACTTCTTTTTGCCATACCACTTCACCATGGCACTATGCCTTAGGCAGATACAGCCTAGGTCAGCAAGGAGGGGTTTCTGCTGCTGCAGTACATTGCAGTTTGGTAGTGCAGCAGCATGACGCATTCATTGTAAGGCAGATTAATGTGATTTGCCACTGTGCGATTCACAGATATGATTGCATCTCATTTTAGAACTAAGTGGAACCGTCTGCCCCTTTGTATTCATCCAAAAGCCACACAGCAACTCTCAAATCACAGCTGCCTTTACCACCTAAAACATGAAAGGAAGCCAGCCTGTGTCTCAGCAGTAACTTGGCTCTTTGTGCACCAAATTCAGTAACCTACCTGTTCTGGTGTGCACAGCAGTTCCCTTCTCCCACAGACAAGATGAGCACTGATGGGATTTGTTTCAGTACAAGAGTCTATTCTCCCCCTTTCCCTGTTGGGCAGTTGCACATCTTCAGTCTCTGCCCCCAGCCAGTTCTGTAACAATACAGATTTCTAGGTGTAAGAAATCCCCTGGTGACAAGAAAAGCCTTGGAATTGGTATGTAACTTTTTGCTTTAATTTTAAACTTAAATAATAGGACAGTTGTATTTCCCAGGTACTGTTATTAGCTGTGTAATAACAAAAGAAGACTGTAAGGCTCAGTTGAAATGAGGTTCCTGCCTCTTGAATACCTTGTATCCCCAAAGGAAGAGGCAATCCCTGCTGTCAAACCTCAAAATTAAAAAACTTAAGATAAATAAAAAGAGCCTTACCAGTGTGCAGCTTGAGAGGGGAACAGAGATTGAAGAATTTGTCTAGGTCACCTAGGAATTCCACTGCAGAACAGAAAGACCTTCTGAGTCTTAGCTCTGCAACCTAACTACAAACCTTTTCTTCTGATTAAGTGACCTGAAGCAGCTATGCCAGCATGACTTGTTACCTTCATTCAAACTATCTGAAATGCTTATTTAAGACCATATATTTTCTGATGGATACCATTTCTGGAGACTTCTCTGCCACGTAATTTTGTAGAGTTTTAATCAGTTTGATGCCAGCAGTGATGGGATTTATGCCTCCCCAGAACAGCACAGGACTCAGTCCCAAAAACCCATGGATCTGTAACTGGTGTTTGTAAGGCTGCACATAGGATCCTCTGTTTGTAGGCCCAGAGCCCTGTAGGGAACTGTGGCTTCCCTGGACTGACAGCTGAGTGCTGCCATGGGGAACAAATGCTGTGTATAGATTAAGCCTGTTTCCTCATGCAAGTCTCTCACCAAGAGAAGGATGGTTGGGAGGTGGGAAGGAGGGGAGTTGCTGCAGAATGTAAAAAGGGAAGCACAATCCTGCTAATCACAAATCTGAAGATAGCATTGTTGAAACAATGAAAACAGACAGGATACAACCAACACTACTCATTTTTCTTGCCCAGAACATGATTCCCTGGGAATACATGCATCACCTGGAATAACTGTCAGGTCTGCACTGCTCTTACAGGTAGTGCTGGAACACATACAGTAGTAGTTATGATCACAGATAAATTCTTAACAGCTTACAATGAATCAGGAGCACTCATTTTGAAACTGAACAAAGCAGGCCAAAATTTCCAAGACCAGATTTTCCTGTGTCACTGCCAGACTGGTTTCAAGTCATCCTGGTGACATGTCAGTCATTACGAGTCCTCATGGCTTAGCATACTGAAGAAGAGCTGCATGCTGCTCATCAAAAACCTACAGGCTAATCAAGGAACTGGCATGTACTTGAGTTAGTCCCAGCTCCCACCTACCAAAGGACAGCTGTGCAGACATGAGAATGTGTGATTCAGACATACAGTGCACATACAACAACAAGCAATGTGATATCTACATTTCAAAGCAGTACATGCTCATTTGTGAACCTCACATGTCTGAGATCTCTATCCCAACAGTCTGATTGCTACAGTTTTCATTACTTTCTGTTCATCATCATGAAGCAACAACCTCTAGTGTTTCAGCCCAAGAAATAGTACAGTTTCCTCTCCACATCAAAGAGTCTTCTAATATTAGTGCCTTGCAAAACAGGACATCAACTGCTATCCCAGAACTACTTAAAAAGCAAACCAAAAACAAAAGGCAAAGCCTCCTCCTCATTATACAACTGCAAATATTTTGGTCGCGCACGTCAAACAAGCTTAGTTTTGACACAGACTTCTAAAGTTTCCGCTGACTTGGCAATCAACACCCCTGTCTCACAAGCTTCTTAATATCCTAAGATTCCACAGCTGAGCAGCAAGAAATGATTTGGTGAGGGACGATGGATTAATGTGTCTCACGTATCTGTTTAAGGGAATGACAGGAATGAAATCATTTAAAGCTAAAGGTCCTTTCATGTCTTTCTTCTGAAAGACTCTTTGTATCAAATGCTATGAATTCATGTTAGTCTGCCACCAGTGAGGCTTTTGCAATATGGCAATGGCAGCAAATAACATATGATAACTTGGGGTGAACTGTCACGAACATTTAATTTGATGCTGCACACATTTCCAGCAAGGAATAGGCAGAGGTGCTCTCTAGGTGTTAAAGCAGCTTTGTATCACTGAACTGATCTCACAAGTGTCTCATGCCTTCCAGCAGGAGGCTGCAGTATCTGCAGCTGGATTCTTCTTATCATGGTTTTTGGCCCTTTCCAGAGGCATCATGTTCAGCTAATAGCTCTAGCACATGTTTACAAACCCAGAGACAGACTGGATGCTAGGAGAACATTGCCTTCCTCCCAGGGAGTGACTGGAGGTCTGTCAGAGCAGCTAGGGGCAACGTACAAAACTTTCCAGGAACCCACAGAAGTTTTTATTTTGCTGTGGCCTTTTAACTGTCTGGCAGAGATTGGAAACTCCTGCTTGCATCAGTCCTAAAGAGGGCTGGCCCCTGCTAGTGCCCTGTGAAGAATGCTCTGAGATCCTGAGAAGACCACAGCTTCACATGCAGGCCATGTGCCCTGGCGGCAGCAGTTTCCACCCCATGCAGATGTTTTAAGTTGCCACTCTGAAAGCAGAGGTGTCAGCACCAGCAAACTCGGGAGGTGTTCACACTTATGTCCCTGAGGGACCAGTGCAGAAGGAATTAGATTAGCAAACTCAGGCTTCTGCTATTGCAGCAGAGAACATGGCAGAGATCCTTCCAGACCTCTTTACAGTGGCTGTAATCATCACCCTTTAGGTGATTACACAGCCACACAGTAGTATCTCCTGCTCATCTTTGCAATGGGATTAAAAATGCAAGGATTGTGTCTTAGAACAGTAAGGAAGCCACAAAGGCTCTACACCAAAGCATTTGAGAACTGTTTATCACATATCATGTAAGATAAATAATCCTCTTCTGTAATGTTGGTTCCTATCTACAATAACATAGATGTTGCACTTACCAAAGAACAGTCCTACAGCACTTCAGAAAATGAGCAGTGAACAAGCAAAGTGCTGCATATTTGCATTCACATATTGCACTGAGATCTTCAGGTATTAAAACCATTTTTTTCCAAATAACACCTATTGCATCCTTGAATGAATAGGACTCTGATAGGATTTCTGTTAGTATAGATACCACATGACTACTGACAATACACTGCACTGTTCCAGGAAACGGAGAAGATCTAGAAATGCACCTTATTTTATCTGAATGAAGTCTACAAGGATGCTGGGGAGGGACTCTTCATCAGGGACTGTAGTGACAAGTCAATGGGTAATGGGTTTAAACTTAAACATGGGAAGTTTAGATTGGATATAAGGCAGAAATTCTTTACTGTAAGGGTGGTGAGGCACTGGAATGGGTTGCCCAGGGAAGT
>JBAFWW010061120.1:3331-13669 GCA_036873685.1 Agapornis canus | reverse complement strand
GGGAGGGGGCAGGGGGGGAAGGTGAGTGGGGGGTGCCGTCTAGCTGGGTTTAAACCACGACAGCACTGAGGTAGGATCTCTCTTCTGAGTGCATTGTTTGTAGCTGGGACTTCCAACTGAAAGACAGCAGGTGTGTGCAGTGTTTCTAAAGAATATACTAGTTCTTTGCTACCTGTTCATGTGCTTGTTTCTTCTTTCTCCCTGCCCTGTTAATCTTTTTGGGATGTAGATTTACTGTTGTGTAGGCTGGAGGCCCAACCAGGCAAACAAATTTCTTCATTACTGGGGAAAGGAGAGCAGAGAAGGATAAATTCTGATAAGCTGAGCTCCTTTGTCAGGCCCAGGACGCTGCAGTTGTATTGAAGTATACATGGGTGTAAAATGCCACTTCATTTGGAACTGTAATCCTGCTAATAAAACAAACCTCTGGACCTTTTGAGTAAAAGTATATTTGCCAAATGAAATTAGACAACAATGGCAATTGCTGCTTTTCTTTCAGTGCAATGAAAATAGAAAACCAAACCTTAAGCTAAAAAGGGGTGTTGCAGAAATAATTATTTTTCTTGTGTGTTCCAAATAGGGTTTCCAGCAGGAAATAACACTAAACACCAATAAGATTGATCAGCTAATCGTTTTTGGGGAGCAGCTGATTCAGAAGAGTGAGCCTTTGGATGCTGCTGTGATTGAGAATGAATTGGAAGAACTTCATCGATACTGTCAAGAAGTGTTTGGACGAGTTGCCCGCTTCCATCAAAGACTGACTTCAAGGCGTCCTGTAAGAAGCAACAGTTGTTTTGATGCTTGGGGAAAATTTTGATGTTTGAACTGCAGTGCTCATTGCTTATCCCTAGCAGCTTAACCAAGTGGCTTGAGCTCAAAGGTGTCAAGACCTACTCAGTGGTTTTGCCAGCTTTGCTAAACGTCTGTCACCAGTCTTCTCACGCCTCTCCTTTTGGGACTGCATCTGTAGAATCTGGATAATTGCATGGAAGTAGTTTACATTGTTAACATTTTTACAGTAGTGGTTTGAGGCTTTTTTAGTGGCTTTAGTGTCAGGGTTTTTTTCTTTAAATTCACTAATGTGTTTAGAATACCTGTCTGTCCACTTTCTTGGGATAACCTTGAATGGTAACCTTGAACAGCATGCTCTTCTCACTGGGAGCATTTAGATGATTCTCAGCTTGATTTGGCTCAAAAAGAAAGAACATCTATTGGAAAGCAAGGTAGAGGAAGTAACACGAACATCTAGGAGCAGCTGTTCACCCTGACCTGAGCATCATTTCATTGCTGCCTATTTGGAACTGGGTACCTCTCTGCAAACTAGAGAATGATGGTGGTGGTTGAGTGTCGTGAAAAAAGGGAGGTTGCTGCTGATATGAGGATTGTTTTGGCTAAAGAGAAAGGAGGCAGAACTGATGCTTCTCTTCAGTTTTAGGCACATGGTCTTTGATTACTGCAGCTGACCATGAAATAGTCCCCTGTAGTAGCATGTGGCTCAATTGTTAGCTCATTAAGCAGTGTAGATCTGTTGTGAATCTTATTAATATACAATGATTGTTATGTATTTTTAGGGATTGGATGATGACAGAGACACCTCTGAAAATGAGACAGATCCAGAAGACTCCAGAGAAACCCAGAATGATCCCTGGTGTAAGAAGGCCATCAGCGAGGGGCCCAATTCAACACAGTCCCTTTGCAACCTTATGCCTCCTACTCAGGGTCATGAAAGATCAGGCTGTGAAACCCCTGTCAGTGTTGACTCCATCCCACTTGAGTGGGATCACACAGGTGATGTGGGAGGTTCTTCCTCTCATGAAGACGAAGAAGAAGCGACATACTACAGTGCTCTTTCAGGTGAGGACCAATTGCTAGCTGTTTTGACATGGACAACTGCAGGATGTCCCTGTGTGGGAAGGGAGGGTGACTGAGGTCTTCCTCCCAAGTTGATGGTTTATTTTCAGGTGCTGTTAATAGATGTGAGCAGTCTCATCTCTTAGATGTCTTGGTGAAGGGAATGGTATTGTCTAAACCAAGCTTATCTTTTCAGAAACATAAAGGTTTTAGAAACCTTACTTTCTATGACTGTCAGATGAAAATAATGCCAACTTATTTTGTTCTTTGTCTTTGCTGTCCTTCATTGTTTCAGTTGTTCTTCATAGTTGGAAAATATTAAATAGTGAGGAAAATGACATTATTCTTTTTTCAGATGTAGAAATCACTGAAAATCCTGAGGCATATCTTAAAATGACCACAAAAACTTTGAAAGCATCTTCTGGTAGGCACCTGCTAATGCATGTGTCTGAACATGGCAATCTCCCTGTGCTGCACGCTATATTCCTCAACCTCTTTCATACGTAATGTCTGACTTCCTACCTTGTGTGGACACCATGTCTCATCCTGCCATGGTGTACTTACGCTGCAGTGTTCACATGTACATTACAAAGCAGTCAAGAACATACCATTTAGATTTTGCCTGGTAAATGCCAAGGTGGTTAATGTGCATTTCTTTGTATTGATCCAAAGTCTTTTGGTACTTTCTTGGTGGTTTGCTCTGGGTAGTATCACTTTGTTGGTTGTTTCTAATTTTGATTGCATAATTACTGAAGGCAGTAGTTCCAGCTCTGCAAGTATTTTTTGTGGTTTGTGCATGACAGAACTGTGTGTGTCCTGTCTTTTAAATCCAGACCGAAGTCCCCAAATGAGGACATGTCTATAGTTGTCCCTACTGACACGTGTTGCAGATGTGTGATAGTGTTATTGGGATGCAAACTTTCCAAAACCACAGTGCAGCCTTTTTCTTTTATGTTTTTTTGAATGCTCATACATGTGTTCAAGCATTTTCCAGAAGAAACCAGAATGTCCCATAACTGCATGGCTCTCATCTCATTACCTTTAGAACACTGTTCATGTTTTGCAGATGTGCATGCTTTGCAAGGAAAGCTGCAAAACTGTCATTTTTATGCCATAAGTTGATGCCATTTTATTCAAAGCGCTTCCTAACAACACAAAGCAACATCTTCCTTGTGGAGATGGGATTTTGCACTCATGGTGTATGGGTTTGGTTTTATTTGTTTCAGGAAAGTCTGTTTCAGAAGCTCATCCTTGGCGTTCTCCAGACAGTCCAGTCCACAGGAAACGCCAATACAAGCAGGCAGAAGTGGTTGGAAATGTGTTGTCTGATCCAGAGACAAGTACTCGCTATAAGCCAGACTATGTGAGTTGAAAGCTATATGGGCACTAAACCTGTACTACACAGTCTGTTGTTCCTGTAACTCCATCTTCTTCCCTCATCCAGCACCAAGGAAAAGATTAGTTATAGAGGAAATGTTCACTCCATGCAAATTTAGACATTATTTCTGGTGGCTCAGGTAACCAGTGAGAGTCTCTATCCACTCGCTAGGGAAGCTTCTTTAAAGCAATTTGGATTAATCATGCTAGGATTCTGATAAAAGTCAGTGTCTGGAGGAACTTATTTACTTGTTGTCATAAAATCTAGGGGAATCTAACCTGCCCAAAGGAAACAGTGTTGAATGAATTCCCTCCCTTGATAGTTGCTGATGTATCTGTCTCCCTTTCCTAGGCAGACCAATTTGAAGGGTGCTTTTCTAACATGCAACCCACCATTTAATCTGCTTCCGGGCACTAAAAAATATACCAAAATGGCTATTGTTCATTGGTACCTTAGCCTTAGTGGCTGGATGCCTGCTGTGGCTTTGCCAGCAGCTGCCAGGCTCAGTGGATCTGGACCAGTTGTAAGCACTCTTCCAAGCACAAGATGGTATTGGTATCTGGTTGCTTTTATTAGTCAGTAATCCAGTCTTAGTCAATAATGCCAAGACCCAATATCCAACAAAGACAGTCAGCAAATGTACATTGTCTGCTACATATAGTGCAAAACCAATTAATTTGCCATGCTCAGTCTTGTAATAATTAGTGTCACTATGCTATGTGTTTGTTTACTGAGAAGGCATGGAGAGCCAGAATAAACTGTTAAAAAGATGCAGAAGCCCAGTACTAAAACTGACACACCACCCAGGCACCCCAAAGTAACAGAAACTAAGTTTGACCTTTGACAGCTTGTTAACCTGCAGGACTTACCTACCAAAATGTCATTCCAGGTGAATCAGCTCAGCTCTGCAAGCAGCAGCAGCATCAACAACGAGAAAATTATGACTCCTGACATGAATGATGAACCCCAGTTTGAGCAAGAGCTTGTGAATATAGCAGCTGCAGAGAAGCAGTCAGGTACAGAGCATTAGGAGTGGCTTTGGTGCTGGGGTATTTGGCCTGTGACTGTGTAAGTCTAAGCAGAGATGGCACAAAGGCAGCATATTTGCCTTGGAAACAAAATAGAAGTAAACTAATATCCTCTAAATTGATGTAATTTGCTAAAATTTGCTGAGCTGCCTTCTCACCTTGTACCATCCAACCTGTATTTGCTGTTCTAAGCTTTTACATTTTCTGTCAGATTCGAGATTTTTATCACTCATAGTATACTTCTTTCTCTTTGTTGGTTGAAATGAATAGGAACAATTTCACTTCTGCGTGATACTGAATACTTCACAGACTTTTAATCATATTTCAAACCAAAGTAGTGCATCTCTCTTTCTAAATTGAGATTGCTGTAGTTCATTTTCTCAGTTATTGGTACTCCATATGACAAGATGCTACAGCTCCCATTTACAGAAATGCTTTGTCAATGCTGGTGATGTATTCTGTTCTTCACTTTTTCACTGCAGTCCTTTCTTCCAAATAGGCCAACAGCCTGGTTCTCTTAACCTTTTAGGACTTCATTCCTGGTTTCAGGTGCTTGAGATTGTAATAACACATCTGTACTGCAATCACAAAAGTGAATCAAGTGATAAAAAGAAGACTGCAGCTATATGCACCATGTTACTTAGGTAACTTAGGTTACGTCACAAATGGACCAGGATTGAGTCCCATACATGGGATGGACAGGAAAACCTCTGAGAAGGGCTTAGATGTGCTTCCAGAAATAGTGTTAGTGAACACACAGGTGGCGTTTGCAGCTCCTTTAGCATGGGACTGATGAATCATAAGCCCAAGTCTTAACTGCTGTTAGGATCCTCCTAAAGGATCATACTTTATCCCATGATGAATTTCGGTGTCTACCAAATCACAGCTTGGCTCATTGAATTCTGTCTGCTTAGATTTGAATTAAAACATCTTCAACTAATGTGTAGCATTACTGTGTGGGTAACTTGACCAGTGGTATGAAACCTACAGACTTGCAGAATCTCAAGAAAATTGTGTCTGGATAACAGTAGTACTTGGTAGCAAGTATTTGGCCTTGAGTAGATTGGAGAATAATTTACTCATAAACCTCCTTGCATCGTGTTTACACACTCCTCACCTTACTGAAGATTGAAACATTTGTTGTTCGATCATTTGTAGGCATTATTGGTAGGCAGGAGCTCATCCAAGCTCAAGATTTCACAAGTGACCTTGAAATAAAACAGAAATTGCAGCAGTGGCAGCAGCTGAACTCAGATCTTAGCAACATCTCTGCTTGGCTTGAGAAAACGGAGGAAGAGCTGGAGAAGCTGCAAAGAGCACCAACTCAAGTCAGCATGCAGGTGTTGGAACAAAGGGTCAAGAAATTGAAGGTAAACTATGGCATACTGAGAAGTGGGATTTCAAGATGCTCATGCTTTTTCTCATTGTCCCTGTGCTCTCGGGGTCAGTCAGCAGCATGAATGCTGGGAAGTTTAGATTGGGTATTAGGAAAATGTCTTCATAGAGATTGCCTATATGAGGTGTTTTTCCATAGTTATGCATCATAATAATAATATGGATTACGTTCCTTGTGGACAGTCTTTATTCTGGTGTAAGACTTCCAATTTCAAACTTTTAATGTCTTTTTTTCTATGGATTAATTACTACTAGAATTATTTCTGTTAGTTCAAGCAGGTACACCCAGTCTCTTCAAGAGATCTTCATTTCATATGTAGGTGTAATAGTCATTCTTGTGTATTGCAGATTCTCAGGAGGTTGAGTTGTTCTTTAAAACATTCTAGAGTTCTTCCATGAGAACATCCTTAAAGTTGAGAGTTAAAGTCTGTTGTACTGGGTTTTATTTGTTCTAAGCAACTACAGAAAGAGCTGCTGGAACAACAGCTTAAAGTAAACTTGCGTCAAGAACTCACTGCTTATCTGCTGCTTGAATCGAATGTTGATGACATTGAAACTGATGAGAAGTTCCATGTAATTGGAAGGAAACTGAAAGACCTTATTGAACAGGTTTCATGTGACTTAAAAACCATACAAGGAGATCTGGTGAGTCAAAGTTCCAATACTTGTTCATGGATCTTTTATACTGAAAAGTAACAGCATACTAAGAGTAAAGGCATTTATAAAAGTCTGACTTAAATTTAAGTACTTACACCTTCATAAGCTGGAAAAAAGAATACAGCAGTCTGGCTATAGGAAAACTTCAGCACCACAAAGTTTGGACAATCTGCTTCTATACTGTACTGAGATGTTGTGCAGTCTCTATCCTTGAAGGATTTGAAGAGCAGAGGGATAAAGCTTTGAATAAGGGGTTTGGTCTGGTCTTATAGGTGACCTTGCTTTGAGCAGGGGCTAGATGAACTTCCTGATGTCCCTTCCAACCTGAATTATCCTATAAGCAATACCAAGTATTAAGCTAGGAGTGTGTAACAAACACATAGGAGTTATAGTTCATAACAATACATTGCTTATCTTGAGAGTTGTCAGATAAAAGATATTTTCAAGTTAATACCTGTATGCATCTGTTCCATTATAAGTCTTTTGGGTTATGCATAGTAAAATATTTGTTAATGCTGAAGAGCTGAAGCATCCATTTACCACTGGTTATGCACATGTAAAGAGTCATTTGTCTGTGCACGCACAGAGAGGCAGTGGAGCGTGGCTCTTTGCACTTCACCTGGTATGAGTTTTGAACATGCATTTTAAAGAAGCATGCATGGTTACCTTTCAGGATACCAGAGCATTGCTGCTAGTTCCAGATGACTTGGACTCAGGGGTCTATAATCAAGTCACAGAGAAATCCAATCCTGCTGTGAAACAGGCAAGTATTCTTTCTCCTATTTTCCTGTCAGCAGATAGCATATTTTGCCATTTAGCCTGAAGGTTCCTTAAATGCAGTAATTGTACCTCTTAGGTGATGTACCTGATTACAGAACTTACAACAGGGCTTTGAATTTTACAACTGTCTTCTTTGAGAAATTCTTTGTAGTTTCTGAAACTAAAAACTATTTCTTTCAACAGATTGCCATACGGAGAGCTTCAGATGACAGAAAAAGCAACAGCAGAAGGTATTATTTCATATTCGCTTGCCCCATCCCTGACAGTGTTCAAGGCCAGGCTGGACAGGATTTTGAGCAACCTTGTCCAGTGGAAGGTGACCCTGCCCATGATCTTTAAGGTCCCTTCCAACCCAAAGCATTCTATGATTCTGTGAGCTCTTGAAGGATAGTGAGAAAAGCAGAGATGAGCTGAGTGCCAGCAGAAACCCAGGCAGCTATTTTCATAGGCTGACATATGTACAGGTAGAGGTGATTTCTGCATACCTGTAGTGTCTCTTCTACTGCCCAGCTCTGCGTTGCATCTTGGTGAATGCTTTCCTTTAGCACTCCTGTTCCTAGACCTCTGCACCAGTGTGCAACCTTGGCTTGTCTTTACTCTTAAGAAAATACTTTTTTTGACAAGCCAGAGAATATTTTAGTTGCAAAACCTCCTTTAATCCCACTAGCATCCCTGGAAAAAGAAACTTGCAGCTTGGAGCCACTTAACAACAACACTTAAAAAAAGACCATGAAGAACAAAGGTAGAACTTCACTCCCAGTACATAAGGGCCTGCTCAAAGGACATATCTCGGTAATGCCAAGAGAGAAAAGAGGCTAAGCAGTCTGAATGATAGCTTTCCTTTATACTTTGATATGTATTTAGAGTGGTTTGTTTGTCTCCAGGGAAAAGTTAAGTTTGTACCTGAAGATAGGGTAAAGATGCAGTGATCTAAGCTATGGCAAATAAATGTTTCTTCTTCAGCAGTAAGGACAGTAAGCCCAAAACAGCAGCTGGCTTCCCACTGAGCAGCCTTGCATGCTTTCAAGTTACAGTTAGTGTATTTTGCTGGGCAGCCCTGCATCTTGGAACAGTAGGGTGAACCCTAGAGACCAAGTTAAACAACTTGTTTAATTCAGACTCTAAAGTGCCTTTTTCTTTCTCTTCCCTCCCCACCCCCTCTCCTTTTTTCCTCCTTTTCAGAGGTGAAAGCCATCCACAACCTACTCAAGCAACTCCTCAGACTCCCTACTTCTTTTACCGTGTATTACGAGCAGCGTTTCCACTTCAGTTGTTCCTTCTACTGCTTTTACTAGTGGTTTGTATAATTCCATCTTCTGAGGAAGACTACAGCTGCACAAGGGCAAACAATTTTGCCCGTTCTTTGCATCTGATGCTGCAGTATCTTAATGGGCCTCCGCCAATTTAGGAAGCAGCCCTTGGCTCTTCAGTTATACCAAAACGCACTCTTTTGGACTTCTAAACTATAAGCAACACACGTTATACTTCAATGCAATAAATGGATTATTTCATAGGTCAAGTTGTCTTAAACTTGCAAGATTATTTTATAGTTGTCTTAAATTTGCAAGGTGATGAAATACTGAGTAGATGCAGAAAGTACATCACAGTAATCTTAAAGATAGCACCCTGTCTCAGGTTAGCATAGCAAACTTTGGGGTTTAGTGTCACAACTTTAGAAGAGGCACTTTGGCTAAAATGATTACTACACACACTTCTTGTTACCTGTATCTTTTAGCACTGTAGTCACTTGTTGGAAACAAAAAAGAAATATTCAAAATCTAGTTTTGAATCTTTGTTATAGTATTTTATTCACCTAAAACATTTAATAAATGGGTGCACATTTGTTTTGTATTACATATTGTGTTCTAGGGACTAGGACTGCTGTGTTGTCTTTTTATACTACCTTTCAAATAAGAAACTGTTGCATTGCATGGAAGTGATTTATAATGCACATATTTTCTAGATGAATATGATTATGTAGAGTATCCCTGATGTATACAAATCATGTAATGACTTTTTTAATGAAAGATTTTTTTCAGTTTTTAACCTGCTGAATAGTGTACAGTATCTTGGGAGAGAATTGTGCATTTTTATAAGCTTCATCTTGAAAATGAAACTGACACTTGGCAATGGCTGGAGAATCACTGTGTACAGTCAGCATTGCCATTGCTTCTTGGTTGTACAGTTTGAGTACTGTCATTAAAGTTTAGCCAATGTCTGGAGGGACTCTTGGTGTGTGTAGGGGGGGGCAGCTTCTGTGTATGTCAATTTGCATCCTACTGCAAGTGTCAGAAGCAGCACAACCACTCACTTGTTTGTCAAAGCAAGAGACTAAAACTTGCGAGTGGAGCCTGTGTTCAGTGGCACAGATCCTTTCCTTTGCAACTGACTCATTTCCTGAAGGAAGAATACAAAGTTGAACCAGGTAATGCTTGTTAGTAGTTCAAAATGCTGAGCTATTTGCCCCCATCCCAAACTGATTTTCTAACCCATGAGTTAGGGCAGTGCTGGAGAGAGGTAAGTGCACAAGGAGAGCTCAGTGTCATAGTAAGAGGTTTGGTTACAATAAAAACCACCCAGGAATTAGGCAATTTCTGTAATGCTTACCTATAGAAATAAGGATTTATCATTAGCCTGTAAGAATTCTTTTACCTCTTCTTCACTTGACCCTGCTGGTGATTGCTTATTCCTCATCTTCTGGCAAGGGGATTTATGAAGCAAGTTGCTTGCATTCTTATGTTCAGAGAAAGACAGTCCCTGTAGCAAATTAACAGCTTCTTCCCCACCTATGGTTGCAAAAAAGCATGGCTTATTTCCAGGATAGTGGACTAATATCTTAACTGATATAGTTAAGCTTGCAAAATTAGCAACATAGAAAGTCAAAGCCTGCAATTTGGCACATCTTATAGTTTACATCAACCCTGTGTGCTCAAGTATGGGTCAAGGTATGCCAGCTCCATACTGGTATGTCTCAACCTCAATCCCAAGCACAGGGCTGAAGCACCTCTCCTGCGAAGACAGGCTAAGAGCACTGGGTTTGTTCAGCCTGGAGAAGAGAAGGTCCAGGGAGACCTAAATGTGACAACAAGAAAGCTGTAGAGGGACATTTTACAAGGGCATGTAGTGATGAGAGGAATGGCTTTAAACTGGTGGATGGGAGATTTAAATTACATACGAGGAAGAAGTTCTTCATTTATGAGGGTGCTGAGGCACTGGCACAGGTTGCCCAGAGAAGCTGTGGCTGCCCCA
>JBAFWW010061119.1:3158-14270 GCA_036873685.1 Agapornis canus | reverse complement strand
CCAATTTTGTCCACAGAGATCTTAATTTGGGCAGGAGGATCTCAACATCTTGATCACAGAAGTAATTGCTGTAATTCAACACATAGTCTGTACTCAGACAACTGAGGACACAGTCTTTAATCTTGTCCTCAGAATCAGAGGAGTGACTCAAATATCCCAGGGATGTGTCTTGTAACTACTGACTTGCTATGCTGAAGCACACCAAAGTATTTTCCAATTCATTAGCATGTCCACTATTAAAATGAAATAGAGGCTGTAAATGCTAAAAGGGTTAAACAGAAGAGAAAACATAAACAGCCCAACAGAATTTCCTTTTTGTCATTACTTTGTGATGAAAGAGATGCTTGGCTTTACAATGAAAGTAATTTCTTCTAAACATATGTAACCGGATTATCTCATTCTACTACAGTTGGATATGTTTGTTCAATAGCCTATAAAAGGCTTTAATTCATAAATTACTTACACATCTTTCCCATGTTGAGAGTCATCACTTATCTCATACACGAGCAGCATTAGCATCCCCAGAAAGCATAGTCTGCCAGAAGAGGAATCGCCTGCTTCAAAATGCAAGGCAAAACTACTCATTAATAAAACAAAGAAGATGGGAAATGCTGCCAAGGGGCAGCTTTATCTAATAAGGCAGTAAAGTACACATAATTTTGCAAGGTGGTAACTACATTTTCTGTGTGTAGTTTGCACCATCAGTACAACTCTAGTATTCCACTAATATCATATGACATGGTACACATAGCACACAGGCATTTTTAACTCAAAATATTATGTCAGAATGTATATGACAATCTATCCAGATGTGAAAGAGATCAGGAATTCTGTTGTCTGTCCTGTTGACCAATGCTGTAGCATTGTGTCAGTATGCTGCCTATATCCATCAATTTATCCCATCTTATGCCTAAACCAAATGTTCCTTGGAGTAAAGACATGCTGTGCAAGCTCTTAGCACAGCATGATCTTGTTCCATGACCAAATCTTTAAAACATTACTGCATTATAAACAATCACATTTAAATTTACTGAAAATTCAAACATTCTATTTACCCAGGCTCTAAATACTAGCATGAGTTAACACTGTGCTACCTTAAAGTATACAACACAGGGGTTTTTTTCCACTAGCCTGGTTAAGCACAGAGAAGGTCTGTCTACTTTAATTGAACTGATCCATTTGTGACCTTGCAGAACCACAAGTATTTCACTGCCAGGCTTTGAACTGGAAGCTAGTGATTCCAGGCCAAATTCTTGACCTTTCTTATGTGATTTGAACACCTGCTCCTTTAGGAGTGAATTGCAATCAATCCATTTAATGTAGGTCTTCAAATGTCATTCAGATGATTACAGATTACAGTATATATTTGTGAGAACTGAACACAGGACTGAAACTTCACTGCTTCTTTCATGGACGTTTTTTTAAGCCCTAAGCATTTGGTTTGTCAAAAACTGAAACTGCAATTACCTTTGTCAATTTATGATGCTGAAGAGCAAAGCTATTTGTACTCTGTTGGTTATAGTACTCTGTTGGTTATAGTAGGAGTTGAAAAACAATAAAAAGAGGGCTTTAAAACCAGAAAAGAAGGTGGTAACAAAAAAAAAAAAGTCTATATTTAACAAGAAAAAACTCTGAACTAATAGAATAATAACAAGAAAAAAAGCTGGTCATGGACAGACATATTACATATGAATGGAAAATTATCATAAATAAGGAAAGCCCACATTTCCGTAATACTTTTTTTAATGTACAGACATTATATACACACATGCACCATATAGATCACTACAGTCAGTACAACCTGCGTATATTTAAAACTTTAATGAAACTAATTTCAAACCCTACTGAAAACGTCGTTTATTGCTGTCACAGAAAATCCACAGCTACATAGAATTTGATCACAATATGCTGCCCCACCGCAGCTATCCATGAAAATTCAACAGCTACAAAGCAGAACAGCCTTGTACTGCAGTCTTGACATTTAAGCCAGTTCTAATTATACCCAAAAGAGGGCAGTCTTTCTCAGACAAAGAGGTTACATTAGCTCCCTGATACACAAGTAGAAGGGATCAACATTTTCATTCCACAGAAAGAACTACCACAACCAGCCATACACCCTCACTTCCCCAAAAAACTAAAGCATCTACAGAAATGAGGCATATTACACTGTATTCCTTAAAAACTGCCTGGAAAACTTAAGATGAATTACTCCTGATCTTACATCTAAGTTGCCAACTAGAGAAATCAAGCAAGCATGTAGGAATAGAACTAATCTCCAGAGAAAAGGAAATGGGCTTTTGAGTCAAATCTGGATCTCATCATACCAACATCCTTAAGGCAAGCAAAACTTCGAGTCCTGGTCTCCCAACCCCCAAAACAGCTCCTGGGGAGGCTTTTCCATTTTGTGTAAAAACATCATTGACACAGAACAAACCTACGTTTTGGGGAATGGCACACTTGGTCTCTACTTCAGATAAGAATGTATTTGCTCTCAGCATCTCTTACCACTTGGTATTTATGACACTCTCCTCAGAGGCTAATATTAGAGATCTCTAAGTTAATACACATATCTTCAGATGCTGTGTATGTCACACAGGAGTGTTCAACTACTGAGCAACTTCATATTAAGCAGAGAAATAAAACAGTGATTGTAGTTCTGTAAATTTACCTGCAATTCTTTTAGTCCAAGACATTACCCTAATTCAAACAGACAGTATTTTCATGTTTGTAAGAACACACATACACAAAAACCCGACCCATAGTATTTTGTTGTGGGTTTGTGGCTAAAACAGCAAGTCTTCAACAAACCAAGTAACTGGCCCTTCCCATTTACTCAAGGAACTCTCTCAGGCCTGATTCATAGGACCACATTTGCTCAGATCAAAATAGAATAAGCCACTTAAGAGCTAATTTGGAATAAGTTACTGATTTAGAATCCTTTGGCATGAAAGAACGAGAGTAAGGAGGACTCAGAAGCCCTACAAAGGGAGGGGGGAAAGTACACGATGTATGATTGTGCCATGGTTACAGACCAGAAGAGATTAATCCTTGAAATACAGCATAACAGAATTAATAGGAGACAAGAATTAACTGGAGGAATAATTTGTGTGGCAAAGAATTGAGTTGAAAAATAAAAATAAAACAGCAGGAAAAAAAAAAAAAAAAAGAAAAGAAAAAAGAAGAAGAGGCTCAGAAGAGATGCAGAAGGCACAGAATAAGACATTGGATTTGGTCATGGTTAGCCAGAGCAGTCTTGCAAACTGCTGAAATGGTTTGGGGGAACTGGAAGATTCATTTAAGTTCATAATGAGACATTAAGGAGAAACTTGAGAAATTTTGAAAGTAAAAATTTTCCCTCAGTGTATTTGATCTCCTCCTGTTCACACAAAGACAAAATTTCTAGAAGGTTCCGACAAATAGGTAAGTGCCAAAAGTAGAGTACATGCTGAATTTTGTACGTTTTTGTCACTCATTACAGGTGTTTTCTCATATTAGAAAAGAGATTTTTCTTCATTATACCTTTTTAACTGTAAGCTACGTTTACACATGTTACAAAAACAATCAAATCTGTGGCAGCTATCAAGTCAGGAAATAGCACACCATTGTAGGTAGCCTGCAAGTGCTTAACTTGGCTATGAAAGCTACTACTGATACTCCCTTTGTTCAGTCCATCCACCAATAAGGGTCAACATGACTTAATCTCATTCATTCATTGAGCTGAATGCACTGGAGAAAAAGAGCTCAGCAGTTTAACAGGCTTCGTTTATCATTTTTCTTTCCTTCCCCCACCTTTCCTTTTAAACTTCCCTCTATCATTCATGAATTCCCTGCCTCACATTCACAGATAATCTAATCAAACAGCTTTCTTCCCCCTAAGGTCACTTTGTTTTTCTAAAGGTTAAAATCAGACAGAATCAATTTGCTGATTATGCATCACAAACTCAACCAATCTACATCCATTTAAACACAAGTGCACACAATAGATTCTCTCTCAGAAAACAAATGGCACCTTCATACTTTTAAAACTCTACATAGCATTCAGGTTGGAAGGATGGCTTTGGCTGGGTTTTTAAAATTAAATTCTCAGAAACTCAAGGGACTAAAAATCACAAAAGCAAATAAGCAGGTCTCTATGTTGACTGGAGATCTCCATTTAAGCAAAAAAAAGGGTAACAGAACCATAAAGTAGGAGTGTGGGTTGGGTTGGTTTTGGTTTTTTTTCTTCAAACCACAGTATAAACTCAAGTCCTCTCCAGAACTCACCCCTTGCCACAAAGATTTTCCCTTCAGACGTCATGATTATTAGCAGACCTTCGACTTGTATACAGTATCTCAAATATTAAAGGAAACTTCTAAACCTCCAAAGTGCAGATGCATAGTTCAGAACAATTACCTGAGACACCAAATTATATTTATTAAAAACAAACAACCAAAGAAAAAGTCCTCTTGGCTGTAATCTCTCACAAATCATAACAAAAGGTTAGGAAGAAGGGATTGAACAACAATAAATCCAGATGTTCAAAGCAGTCAGCCAGAACAGTTTAGACAGTCAAGAAAAGTCTTACAAAAACTTTGATATCAAACTTGCCTCAGCTGCAATATTTGGGAGCCCTTGTGTAACATACACATCTTTACTTAAACTATATGATAATATCAAGCTACTTTGCAAGCAAGGAAAACTAAGTAAACCTGACCTTGAGCTCAAAGCCTGAAATAGCCAGGCAGTGAGGTAAAACAAGAAGGAGAAGGAAATTAAAAGATACAAGACATGTAGAAAATCTCATTTTGTGTACTCTTTTTCCAAAATGCCACATCTTTGTTACTGTGTACAGTGCCATTCTCTAGTTAATGTAAAGAACTGCTAAACACAAGAATATACATGATTGGCTTTGTCACTAGCTTCTGCTGCAGTACTAGAAGCAGTGAATCCTGATGAGGTATCTGATAGCTAAAACACTTAGCATGAGAAAAAGTTTTTTCCCCCTAATATAGCAATGGTTTAAACCTCATTTTTTGCAAGAGAATGGAGACAAAAAAGAGCACCAAAACAAACTGAAGCTAAAGAAAGCAGAGCTTTGCTGTGCCTAGATAGGGAACTAAAATTTTATGCAAGAGAATCTGGCATCCAGCATGAGATTGTCACAATATAAAGACTGGGAGGAGAGAAAGCTACTTAGTCATGGGCCTTTGGATAATAGAAGAGAGGTGGATACAAATGAATAAGGAGATCATGATCATCAAGCAGGAAGGTAGCATGAATACATCCAGACTGAAAAATATTCCACAGTGGGGGAGGACAGTACTACTTATTTAATAGGGAAACAGACTGAAATAAGATTTGACAATCTCAATGACTCTGTATTCCAAATGAAACTTGTGCAGCTGCCAGTGGCAAAGCAAGAGGATGGACTAGGATGAGAGAGAGGGAGCAAGGAGGATAATACAGAAAGCAAGGATTGACCCCATTTTCTCTACAAATCAGTTATATTATCAGGATAAAATTAACAAAAGGAAAACTAAATCCAGTGATATATACGGAAAAAAAAAAAAATTGAGCACTATAGAAAGAAGACCGCATTTAGCTTTTCATCTCAACAAAGAAAAGAAAATTAAAGTAAGGTTCACAGAGTCATGAGGAACCAAAATACTTGGAGACAGGACAAAAAGCAAAGACCATTACAGATACAGAGCAAAAAGAGTCCACTATTGATTTTTTAAAGACAATGAGTCTTTAAAATTAATTGGTACCACCTATTTCCTGTCTACAAAAATGAGGGACCAAGTTTTGAACAAGTTTTAGACAGGGAGAGCATGGCTTCGTACCTAGGAAAAAGTTTAGCTAATAAGGAACAAGGCTTGTTGCAAAACACAGAAAGCTAATTTATTAATCTAAGCCATAATGGTTTTCAGGGATTTCTCTAAAGGCACAAAAAGCTACAATAGGGACTGTAAAAACCTAAGTAAATGGCTCTTACATGGTAGAGGGAACCGAAATTATATTCACAAATTCATCAGGATGTTTCATGCTCTCTCCTATGCAGCAGTTGCTCATCTGATAGTGCCACAGGATCCTAACACAAAGGTTTTCTAACTTGCGTGTCTGGCCACATGGTATTACTTGTTCTACATTTGTGACCGTGGCTATGTAATATATGCAACAGATAATTTTATGGCACTAAAATGCAGTTATATCTAGCATATAGTCATAAGAGAAAGTGGTTTCATATTGGCTTAGATTGTTCCAAACAAATTGGTAGTGGAATAATAAACAGAAGGAAAATCTGCATTTAGCTTATTTAGTTCACCTTAGACCAAAAGCTCACCTAGCAAAAAAGCAGCACTCAAAACGCTTCCACTGATCAGAAGTGATGAATGACTAGGCCCACAGATTCAGCCACAGCTTTTCTCAGTTGACTTCATGTTTCATTTCTGAGTTGTTTAGAAATGACAGCTATGGCCATATTACCATTTCAGTTCTTGTCAGTGGAAGTACTTATCATTCTCAAAAAAAAAAAAAAAAAAAAAAAAAGAGGGAGGCCCCTGAAATATGGACTCAACCTTACAATATAGGCTGATAATATCTTGCAAAATGACAATCACCTTAACAATAAGATTCATCAGGCATGAGACTCCCATATAGGAAGTAAATTGCAGATATGGAATTGTAGGCACATCCCTGCCTAACTTCTTTTAGCCAGTTAAATGTCACTTTAGTTTGGTGAAGCATGTCCCAGCATATTGTTGCTAACACTGCAGCAATAAATAAATGAATGCCTATATTGTTTTGCTAGTTACAATACAGCTTTCAATTGTCCTCCTCACCCTCATCTCTGAAGGTACACCCAATATCCCAATAATCTGTATGCAGGCACCTGTGACAACGGAAGGCCAGCACTCGTTAATTAGGGAAGGAAGAGGATAAAGTCATGAGCTTGAACAGATGATGGGCAATTTAACAGCAACGTGAAAATGTTTCAATTCTAAATGTTACCAAGTAATAATTCTGTCATCACAGGATACTAGTGCTGCATCCACAATAGTCCTCTTCAGTCTGGCTTCTCTTCATTAAAGTACACAGTGCTTGGACAATGCTACTTAGATAATCTCTTCATGCCAGCCATTCAGAGGAAAACAAAGAGAAGTCACACTTCCTCCTCCTCATACAAAATGCTGATTCCTGCTTCTAAAAGGAAGTCCTACAACTCTAGAGAAATGAGATATAATCAGCATGAAAAGCTTCACAAAGTAACAGAGAGGGCCACCTCACAGGCCCCTTCTTCCTCAAACCACCGCTGCTCTACATCCTGGAAGAATGCTGTCTCAGTATTTACTGATATCAAATATTCATGGGTTCATCCATCAGCACAAGAAACTGAGTTTTGCTATTTCAACATATCTTTTCTACAGTATTCCAAGATCCTCCTTTGTCCAGCTCCCCTGCCAATAAAGACATTATTAAATTATTTTCATAGTGGAAGCCAAGTAGCTACAAAGCATCTCTAACCCAGCCTTGCAGAAACTATCTCCAGAAAAAAATCAAACCATAATTAAAAGGCAGGAAATCAGGTATGATCTTCAAAAGTTCCAATAAGCCATTTATAAGGTGGTATCTCTTCCCTTTAAAAATAAATAAATAATCAAATAATGCAACAGTGATGTCCGAGCCCAAAATAGAGCATCTCTACCAGTGAGGGAACCTGAGCACATTGTCTGACAGAGTCCAACTGGCTTCACATAATGTTGATAAACTATTTTTGCAGATTTTCTTGGAATGGTATCTAAAAGACTGGAAGCAAATGTAAGACATAAGAAGCAGCAAAAAAGGAGAATGGAAAAAGGAGCTTTCTGGGGCATCACAAGCGGGACATAATGCATGGGGGGTTTTTTGGTTGGTGGTTTTTTTTTTTAGATCTTCAACTTTTTAAAACTCTGTTTAATTAAAAGAAACATATTTACATTACTCTCAGGTTAATGCTGCTATAGTCAATAAATGTTGTGATTTCTAACTATTATCAGTTTTAATGGCATTACTTTAGTATTTAACTTCTGTAAATTAAATTATATGACTTGGAAAAAAATTAACCAAGCATCTCCATCATTCATTCATTCATTCATTCATTCATTCAGCAAATGCCATTTAATGCATCAGCTCTGGGCACCAATCTTATGTGGTTCTTACTACCTATACCAATGTGATGTTACATAAGCATTTGGGTCCAGGATCTTGTTTGGCAGCATTCTGTTCTAAAGAAAAGATTTCACTTTCTGAAATTGCCAGAGGCTATAGCACAAACATCTCTTTCAGGAAGGCAAGGTGGGAAAGAATTCCTTCCTATTTGTTCTGCTGTATTGTAACTAAGATATATCCATGAGAACCAGATAAACTACAGCTTATCTTCCTGATTTATTTCTCAAAGAGATGGGGAAAAGCTCAAAATCAGTCATGATTACCAGAGAAACACATCCATTACAGAGCCTGGGAGGGCCCTAACTGCTAGTTATGATGCTGGCAGCATGAGTCGGTTCTGGGTTGCCGAGAAACTACGCTCTCCTTTCCTGAGTTGTTTTCTCTCATTAGGAATACACTGCCTTCAGAAAGTGAGACGCTAACTGACCTGGAAAACTCATTTCTTGTGTAGTGAATTCAAAGTCCAACGTGCTCACTGGGGCTTGAATTTCACCCTTCAGTTACAGCACCGAGACAGCAACAACCCTTTCCTTCCTCTGCCTAGTTTTCTTTCTCTCAGTCCTGCACTATTTTTTAATACTTTACATATTGCTTCACTGACTATCCAGGCCACGCAACTGGGCAGGAGCTCAGAGCATAAGCACAGGGCTCCAAGCAAGGCTCACCTTCCCAAAGCAGAGAAGAACCCAGAAACTTTTCTGAGGACAGCAACAGCTTCCCAACTTTTACAGCAAGAAACCTGAGAAGTTAGGACAGTCCTGGTAATTCCAGAGCTTTCAAAATCCCACCTACATGGCAAAGACCTTAGAAATCACAGCTCCTTGATGTACACCGAGGAAAAGGAGCATATCCTGACCCTGAAGAATTCCAGCTGACAAGGCCTCTTTGAAATCTCATCCAAGCAGCATTCTAAGAACCCAGAGAGCTTATTTCTGACACAGAACACAACAGAGACATTTAATACGAATAAATAAGTACAGGAGAGAAGTGCAATAGCCCTGGGTCACAAACAGAATCAAAAACAGACTTGGTATATTACTTAATGAATAGCACCAAGACAGACATTCGGGAATAAGGACCAAAATAAGGACAGACGTTTGGAGGAAAGTAAGAAACCTGAGAATCTTGCAGGTATGACACAAGGAGACTGAAGGACTGGCAATAAACTTAGGACCATGAATTTAAAGGAGAGAGACAGTAGTAAGAAAACTTTCTGACCCACAGCTAGTCAAGTACACTTAGATCAAAAACAGAATAAAAAGACAAATTTATGGCCCAAGAGGGAGGCTTTAGCATGCAGAAAGGCATTTCTCTCTGAAGACATTAATTTTTTAAAAAAGCTAGGTGTGGTATTCCTAGGATTACAGAAAAATGCTTTACATGAGAGAAAGAAACTAGAAAGAAGGGCTTGTAAAAGACTGAAATACAGGAACACATAAGCAATTTCAAACAGAAGATGTATTCTTTCTGACGCTAAAAACTGCATTTGCTTTATATTTTGAGACATGTAACATGTAAGGCAAGGGCTTTTATACGTTCCACAAACTATCTAGATCTGGACTTTATATAGGCTGTCAGGAAAACACTGTTCCAGTAACAGGTGAGTGTTTAGGAAAAGGATGTTCCATATTTGAATCTAACAATTCTCTTTGTTAATTAATTATGGACTAAGATTTAAAAGTAGATCCTGACACTGACCAAATTCAAATGCAGATAATTAGTGTACTTTGCAGGGAGAACCAGAAGCCCAAGGAATAACTTAGTTTCTAGTACTTCCGAACACTAGTCAGCACCTGAATATCACTGCCAGGTGAAGGTGGCTTGATATATAGTTACTTTTCAAGTTGTTTCAGCAACTTCATGCAAAATTTCCACTGACTTCCCTGAGCTTTAAGAGTTCAAAAGCTACAGATAACCTTCCATTCTCTAGTTGCAAGCCAATTGGCTTTAAAAAATTAAAATATAAATTAAAAAAAAAAAAAAAAAAGTTTTTTATGGCCTATTTTTATTTGGGGAAAATTAAAATTTACTACATTTGTTTCCTTCAGCATTTGCATACTGCTACAGACTCAAGGTATCAGCCATCATCCAAGATGCTTCTGCTGAGACTTCTACTGCTGAAAATAATTCCAATTTTTGTCACACTTGCGTCTTTTAAGAACTCAGGCCTATCATGAAGTCCTTCTCCTACTGGGCTGCAGAACTGCATTTCTATAAAAAATTAAAGAAGCCATTCTTCATTAACTTACTATGAGGAAGCGTGGCACAAAAGTTTGCATCCATATGGCAAACCTGTCCTCCCTCAAAACAAGGAGAATTTCTTTCCAGCTGCCTAGTGGAAATGGTTGCTAGCCCATGCTATCCATCACAAGGCATTGTCAGAAAGGGCAACGATTGCCTCAGGTAAAAATCACACCAGTGAACTCACTGAATAGAGAATCACTGCACAGTGCTGCAACACCACTCCTAGCCCTGCTAAGTTTCCTAACATAGACATAGTCACAAGGCCTAAAGCGGTTATCATTCCCTCCCCCATATTGTTCCATTTAGTGCACAAGGAGAAATACAACCACATCACGTAGGTTGTCTGAACAACTGACTCGTGGTCCTATAAGCAAGGTCTTTATGAAAAGAACTGTGCTCTCAACTTTTTCTGAGCTCTCCCTGAGAGTGATGTCATCTTCTTGTAATGTAGCAGTACAGAGGTAACAAGGTTTAAGATAACAGCTTCTTTATTCATTACAGTTACTGTGAATATTCTACTTAAAATTATTTTCAGACTATCATATTAAAAATGCATTAAAAAATGTGTGACTCCTTCCCACTCCTCTGAAAAAAAGATTGGGGGGGGGGGGGAAAAAAAACAGGGGAACAAAAAAATTTAGCGGAAAAAAAAGAATCAACTAAGAAAAATGAAAAAACAA
>JBAFWW010061114.1:0-14064 GCA_036873685.1 Agapornis canus | reverse complement strand
ACTGCACCAGCTACTAAGAAGGAGAAAAATGACTACTACTGCTGAACCCAGGACAGTAAGCTGCATAGAAAACACTTTTTGTGAGTTTAGACAGACTGCAACTACAGTGGTCAAGAGTCAAACCTGTGTTACTGTAGTTAAATTTGACAGCTTTTCCATTTAGCCTTTTTTTTTCTTCCTTACAGTTCCTTAAAGAAAACCTCTCCACACATTAGCTACTTCAGAACATGCATAAATCTTCTCACATAAAGAAAAGCATCTCCTTACATGAAACAATTAGTAGCTGACTGATGTAAAAAAAAACTAACGTTCTTGAAAAGCACGAATCTAATTAGCACACAGGGTTTTCATTACTGTACTGTTATGAATTCATACAAACCTCTAATTTAAGGTAACTTGGAAAATAGCAGTTTTTCTCTAATTTAAGTCTCTGCAAAACGAGGACTTCCTGGAGTTTACTATTAATTTCTATTTTTATGGGGCTTTTTACTTTTGACAATGGTAAACTTTGAAGAAAAATAACGCATATCGAGGCTGGCCTAGGGAGATCACTGCTGCTGCAGGGTTTTTTTGTGCTCCACCTTTTAATTTTTAATTTCCTTTCTTATATTTTCAAATCTCTCAGCATTTTTCATGTAAAAACACAACAAACGGCACCAAACCCAAACCAGAACAAATCCACCAAAAAACAAACAAAAAAATCCCCAAAACCAAACCAAACCAAACAAAAAAACCAACCACAAAAGACCCCTCCCATTTTTCCCCCCGTGAAAAAACGATTTTTTAAATCACCTGTCCCATTGCTCCCAATTAGGCTCTATAGTTACAAAGGTGTATTTACACCCACATACGATTACCAATATTAATTCAAATTTCAACTTGAAAATGTGTAATGGTAACATACATACCTCCACACTGGGAGCTATGTAATAACCCAGACAGCAAGTACATTTCTGATAGAAAGGGTTGCTGTTTGTCAGAGTGGAAGCTGACTAGGAAACTTCATGTATGTATATTAGCCAATCTGAAAGCCTAATTTCTGAGCATGTGCAGTATCCAAAACACAACAGAGGAATACAGATTTTTTTTTTTCCCCCAAGAGTGGTACTCAACATAGAAACAACTGAAATGAGTAGAACAAACAAGATGAGCTGTGAATTTTCCATTAGAATTATTTTCCATTTCCAGTGCCTTTGTTGCAAAATAAATCAATTATGCAAAAATGGTATCAATTTGCTGTTAAGAAAATTAACATACCAGCTGCCCCTCTACTTCCTAAAAAATACTCACTGACTTTAGCTCTGCGGCTTTCCTTAGGAACTTTGGAGGCAAGAGATTCTCTTATGCTACCACAACTAGAGACAGGCAACACAGGTTGTAAAGGGGTATCCAAGAAGAGCCAACCTTTGTCACCCTTCCAATTGGCCGCTGACATATTAAAACATTTTTATTGCAATTCTCCTGTAACAGAGCTTTGGAAACAATTCTTGTTTTCTGTGGAAAACACCGACATTTTGCTTCTCATCCTCATCCAAACCAGACTATTTTCCAACCTACTGACACTTTTCTCGGAAGTTCAATTTTCCAGAATGCAAGATCCAAATTCTAGACCATGAGATCCATCCAAAACAACTCAGATTTCTATTTTCAGCTTGAACCTTTACCACACTTTGCATATTGGATTCATGCCAATAATTTTCTTTTAAAGACACATTTTTAGTACAGCAGGAATTGGTCCAGAAAAAAGAATTTGCTTCACTCTGCAGGAAAAAAAAACTTTCTCTCAGAGTTATTATAGGTTTAGGACACAATGATATTCAACAAAACCAAAATGTAATTGAGCAGAGGTACTCCCCATATATTATTTGACTTGGTTGGATTTTGGTATGGTTTATTTTGTATGTTTTAAACTTGTGGTCTACTTTATCCAATTTTTTTTTAAGGGAGAGCTGGGGTTTTCTAGACTTCCTCAAGTCCCTCTTTGTTCTTTCAGAATGAAGTGATGAATTACTGAATTAAATCCTTGCCCACTTCTCTTCCAGTTTATCCTCCTCCAGTAAGAGCTGCACAGAAGTGCTTTCCTGAGTTTGGGCTCTAAAAGACTACTGAGCTATGGAAGGGCTTTTACACACCATGGTGTTGTCAACATATGCCTGCTCAATTTCATCTTGTTTTATTCTGATCTCTGGTTTTGGTTTTTTTTTTTTTTAAGTTTAAGCTCTGTTTCCGAACAACTGTAGAGTAATTGAATTGTAAAGCATCAAATAAGCCTTTCTCTTGGAAGATAATCATCATAGCCCAAAGGTTAGGTCAAGAAAGAAATTCCTCTTTTAAAGAGTATGTTTCTTCCCCCACAGATGTTATTGAAGTGTACTTCTGAAAGTAAAAATAAAATAATTCTTCCTCAGAATACATGAGTTGACCAACGACAACCCAACCAGTAGACAATCATCTCTAGACAACAGAGGTAACAAAACCTGAATAGAAGTATGAGGATTTTAAACAATCCCATTACCACTTTTACGCAACTTGTTGAATTCATGTTGAACTTTTGTTCCATTCCACTATGAACTGTATCATCACTGGTTCCAATTTGGACTGTTACACCTCAATTATCCTTCAGGACTTCCTCAAAAATGTAGAAAGAATGCATTTAAAAAAGGACAATGGACTAACTAATAATTCCTTCCTTTGTCCAAAGCATTTTGCCCATTGTGAATATCACACACCTAGGAAGCTCTACTCTGAAATCTATTTCTTATTCACCAAGAAGCTCTCCAAGTCTTGATCAAACCCAGATAATGCTTGACACCTGTTAAGATTTCTGCACTGTCCTGGAATGTAAGAAAAAAAATGTATGATTGCACTGCCCTAATTAAAACTTGAATCCAAAAACTTGTTAAAAATAACTCAGTTTAAAAAAAAAAAAAATCTCTGCCAACATGTGCACTGCATTTTTAAGATGGCTTGCACATGTTTTTGGCTTTTAGAAGATGTTTATTACTGTTACTGTTATTATCATCAACAACATGTTCATGTGCACAGGCATACTGCTGTCTTGCATCCATCTATGTCACCATAAAATAAAAACATTTTTTTCATTATTACATAGATTATCAGGAGCCCATCTAATGTAATGAGCCTATCTTCAGTGAATCAGATTGTTTCCATTCTTTACCCCCCATGAAAGTCCATAACTGCTCAATGCAAGAAGCATATTAACACATGAAAACATGACTTTATCTAGTCTTCGAACAGTATGTTTTTATGTTTGTTCAGTCACCAACATCTCTTCTAAAAGGATAGCAACTGAAGCAAGAAGATTTCGAAGAAATTTGAATTATATACAACATGGAAAATTATTCCTTCTTTTTCACTGCATTGATATTCATTTATGCCAAATAATATTTGTGTTAGCAGTAACTGTATGACAGACAACTCCTGACTACATGTCTGTAGGGGGGATCTAATCTTTGCTGCCTAATCTCCAATGCACTTGGAGGAAAGTCAACCTGCAATGTGTTAATGGCACCTGCAAAATAAGGTTGGTTATATATAGCCCTACACACCACAAAATTTCCAAAAAATTTCAGAAGGTGAATATTATTACCTATTGCTAGTCTTAGAATTCTAAACACTGTCAAAGGTATTAAACACTCTTCCTCTCCCTAAACCGTTCTTCTTCTTCATCCAAGAAGCCTCCCCTACAGTCACTAAATCAAGTTATTATATATTTATACACCTAGCCTCTGGTCTATCAATCTCCAGAAGGTCATTACTAATTGTTGACTTCAAAATTATTAACAGTGCAGTGCTCAATGGGTTGGTTTGACATGTTTTTTTAATATAAACCTGCCTTACCTGCTTTGCCTCTGGCAAGCCAGTACTTCTACTGTTATGCACAATAGCTGAAAATCACTTCCCTAATACTGGCTTTTAGACATGTAGCGTTCAGTTTTACTGTCATCAGATCCATCCTTCAGAGAGTTAAATCAATCCCCCTCCTCCTCTCTCCCCGCATACATGGTCTTTTCTTACAACCCAGTGTTTGGCATTTTAATTATCTTCTGTTTGCTTACTATAAACACCTGTAAAGTAAGCCTTACCTGGCAATGAAAAGGGAGATAGATTGTCCTGTTCATTTTCCTCCTCTTGGTTCACCACAGGGATGTTCCCGTTTTCAATATTCTCATGTCTCCTATTCTGAAGTGGTTTGCTTGAGCCATTGGCAGACTGGATTAACCGCTGACGCTGCACAGTGTCAAACACAAAACTGCCATAGTTTGGAAAACAGTGACTTTGTTAAATCTGGGGTATGCTGTCTGTTCAGCTCCAGTCATGTGAGCTGTGATGCTTCTCCTTCCAAGCAGCAACAAACAAATCTGTCTGTGGCCTACCTGTCTTAATCAGGCCAGTGTTGACCACCCACTTCAAAATTACTGGCAGAAGTTTTTTAGGCCATAATGGGGAAAGCTGTGATATCCATCCTTCCAACACTATGTTTTAATGAGCATGGTTATTCTGAAACACTTCTCACTCAGCAGTCCTCACTCAAACTAGCAATAGCACTATAATCCAGTGGTAACACTCAAGATATTCCTGCACTATTAGAGTTGCCTTATGAATCTCTCCTGCTCAGATCCAACTGTCTTCCCTCCTCATCCCCATTCATTTAGGTTAATGTATAGGTCTTACTAATAATTCCAAAAGCAACCCTGTAGCCCTTGTCTGAGCATATACTTTCATGAAGCTCTTAACTATCCCTGGAGACTGCTACAGTTCCAATAAACAGTACAACAATTACAGGGACAGGTTTAAATGCCCATATATTTTCCCAATAATACACTGGAGAATGTGAAATGGAAGAGTAATTTCCTACTTTTATTAAAAAAATGTATTTTTAGTTTGTCAGATAAAATAATGCAGGGTTGAAAAGCATTCTCTTTTTCATGACAAATTATTGTAGCTTCCTAAAAGTGTTCTGAAATGCCTTGAGAAATAAAGTTAGTGCACAACATGCAAAAAAATCTGAATCTAGTATTAACACGCTGTAGTTTATTTAAAAAGAGACAACTCATATCTGAATACTTTGCAAAACTTTGGCAGTGAGAATAGACAAGAACATACATCCAAATGTTTTTTTGCAGATGTTGAACTAGGAAGTATCAGTGCACATATCCATTAAGAAAGAATGTTTTGCTGACCAGTGAATTGCCTTCAAAGCAGAACTTCTACAGAGCCAACTGCTGCTATATGCCCTTTCTGATCTGCTCTTGACTGTACGCCACCAAGCTGACTTCCTAATAAACATTTCACTGGTTTATTCTTAAACTGGACTTTTGTTATAAATATATTAGTGTTGCTTTCTTTCACTGGGCTATTCACAGTGCTGGGAAGACTGTGTTGAGACATCCAAATTCTAGAAACTTCCTCAAGCTTGTATTTCCTAAACTGCTGAAATTATTTTATTTATGAGAGTAAAAACCTCTCATATTTGACATTGTAGGGAGCAAAGGATAAATCCCTGCTTTCATAGAAGTCAAGGTTGGAAGGTCAAAAAATTTCACCCCAGTATTTCATACATGCTCAGAACATTATCACAGGGCCAGTCCTGTCACTTTAACTGCAGGATATGAAACAAGCAATAACAGTAAAAGTGGTGCCAATACATCAAATTAGAGATAACTGAAACTGTTTAGGGCAAATTCCCCCCATAAAAATATTTTGGTTCATTTTAATTTTGAGCTGAAGACTACAGATAGGACTAAGAAGGTAGGTAAATATCTGATGTGATCCTGAGGTGCTGCTAATATAAGAGCAATTCTTAAGAGTTTGTTGCTTGTCCATTATTTCTGTCTTAGCCTGACCACTTTTGTGGTGATCAAACCCAGTTCTTCTGCTTCAGATAAACCACAGATGTGTTCACAGACACACACAGGCTGAAATAAGCATCTTCTGGATGGGAAATAAGGAAGTCCCTTCTTGGTGACTGCCTTCCTGTTAAAACAGGCAGCACTGCAAACTAGGAATCCATCTTCAAATCTGCTGTGACACAGCTGTTAGAGAAAGCCATAACTGTAGCACATCCCTAGGAACATGGGACAATCTGCATTCCAAAATAACTATGAACATGGCTCTTTAGCAGCCCCTCTGATCATAGCAACTAATTCTTTTCTTAAAGAACCTACCTCGTTAATGATAAGACGGCTTGCCATCCGCATTCTGGTGCGTGGTCCAAATTTATTTGTAATCATAATCCGTAATCCAGCTTCAGGGAACCGATATTTGGGGGGACTGGAACAGATGATCTCATCCACCATCACAACACTGTTTTTGCCATATTGCTGCATCCCCTTCACTAATGGTCACAATGGACAAAGTTAGTAGTGAATTGATCTTAGAATGCTTCCCATCATCCAAAATCATTCTGTTTAGACTCAAAGGGAGTAATATTCAGTATCTCTAACACGACCAGACTTGAAACAATGAAAAAAACCCAACTGTCAGGAACAAATTTATTAACTAAGCCTTTGTTAAGATAAAGGAACTTGTACAAAGGCTACAAGTTTTGTTCTACTGTGTTAAGAACACAGAGAAACAAACTTACACTGGGAATCAACACAAGTACAGGTAAGGACTTTCAGAATTTTAAAACAAGCCAACATTCTCACAACTGAGACAGACTACATACAGCAAGAAGAGCAAGGCTCAGCAGACAGGAGACATACCCATGTGGTGTTAGAAAGCAGTGCAGGAAATATACATATGACTTTAATAAGCACTAATTACTACATGGAAAAAAAAAAAAATCAACCAAAGTTCTTTGATGCTTGTTTTCTGTTTGCTTAGCTTCACCCCCACCCACTCCCCTTTTGTGTTAAGTTACTTACATTACGAAGAAGAAGAGAATTTAGGTGGTAGAAGTGCAAGATAATTATTAGTGCGTGGTTCCAGTCAGGAAGCAAAGGAAATCTAAGAAAACATTCAACTCAAAGGAATTAAAATGGACCTATCTAAACACACAGAAATCTATATTGTTTTTTGCATTATTACAATGTTGAACTATTTTTATTTTTCAGGAAGAAGACTGCATGCATGCAAGTAAATCATACCATGCAATAAAGGCTCTGCTGTCTCAAGCATCTTCTAACATTTGAAGTTGAAAAAGTGTATCCTTTCATTATCATTCAACAAGAAAAATCAAGCCTATAAATCACCAGGAGATAGCTATATCTTTTGCCCTTTGGCACTGGAGTGTCTTCCTGTGTTTCACTACAATGAATTTTCAATGAGTACACTGGAGTCACCTGAAGCATCATAAAGAGATCTTCGGTTTCATACAAAAATGTGTCCTCTTCAAAAAATCCACTCTGTGGTTTTGTCTAGTAATAGTTTTGCCTCTGGTAAACATAAAGGAGCAGCTAACCTCCCTTCACCCCAACATCACTCCAAAACAAATTAACCTTGCTGAGGACTATAGTGGATGATGCAAACAAGGAGCACATCCATTCCAGTGACTCTTAAGAGAGCAGCAGAGTATCTGTGAAGGAATATATAAGCCAGACGATCTTCCTAGGAACCAGTCCTCATAGAAGAGGTCCTCAACCACAGTAGCTTAACATTTGCTTTAGTTAAAAAAAAAAAAATGTTTGACAGCAATCCTGGTAAGGCAAAAAAGGCCAGGTGTCTTTCAACAGTTTAATCAGATTAACTACTCTCAAGTGAGTTCTCCAGTGAGGTCTCAAAATGCTTCTTTATCTTACAGTATCATGAAAAAACATCAAACACTGCAGTTACTCTGGAATTATTACAGCACTAAGGAGACAGTGACCAAATGCACTGTGCTTTGATGAAATACCACGATAAAAAAAGAACCTCAGCAGTGGTGCAGAATACATCACTATTAAAAAAAAAAAAATCAAAAAAAAAAAAACCCAAACAAAATAAACCCAAAAGACAAAACCCCCAGAACAGCTGTTACAAGTTACTGAAGCACATTGCTCTTACGCTTTCACACCAGTTCTTCCATCTCACTCCCTATGCCCATAAACATACATATGTTGGCCCTATACGGTACAAACAGGCTCCACTTAAAAATCAGAAAAGTAGTTCTCACAAATGTGAGAGAAAAGCCTTTTTGGCTTCTCCTTTGTGATATTTCTTAGAAAAATACCTTCTGAGAATGGCTTTCCATTTCAACAAGCTACCTAAACTTCCTGCTCACCATGAAGTGTCATCACTAACAACCCTGTCCCTGTCAAAATCAACAGAAAACGCCTTGCTAACTTAGCGCTGACTCCTCATCAGGCCCTCAGAAACCCATTTGTTTCAGGAGCTGCTGTGTTTAGGCAGGAATAGAACCATGCCACCTGGTGGAAATCTGGATCAACACAATAAAAACCAAGGGCAGTGAGGCACATACTTGTACTTCTAAAATACGAGTGTTATTTATAAAGTACAAGTATTTCGCCTTTACCTGTGTGTATAGAACTCGCCCTTGAAACTGAATTTATCCTACGGTGAAAAGCTCTCTTTTTTCTTCTCAAATTTGAATAATGGAAGCTATTATATAGTGCCACTGGATGTCCTTGAAAATAGTAAAACTTAGGAGCACAGAAGAGAGCTATGCCGCATGTGAACCCCCCTTTTATCTGCATCTTGAGCAACTGACTAAGTATCCTTTGTAGGAAAAAAGTTCCTCGCCCAAATCAAATATTCTTTTTGGGGGAACTAATCACTTTCATCCTGTGAAAATCAGATTAAGTTTAAGCCTACACCTTGGTGAAACCATGGGAAGTTTTTTTGGCAGATTCTAAAACTTGCTATCCACTGTTTGGAGGTAAGGCAAACACCAGCTGTAGTCTCCTCAAGGCTACTAGCAGTGCTCCTGTTTCTGAAAGCTGCTGCTGGGAAGGTGCAGCTCAGCTTGTGAAGCCAGCCAAGTGTCAATTAACCCAACAAATACCTCAGAAATAAGACCCGCTAACATCTGTGTTCTTTCACTGAATCATCCTTACCCTGTGTCCCCACTTGAATACGTAACTACTGCCCTAGGAGGTATCCTCTAAACCTCATATGTAAATAACTCCACATCCAAAGACTTGACTATATCATAGTCAATGTTACAGCAACTCATTGCAAAATGAGATTAAAGTATTTTAAAGATTTCTTTCAGTGTTGCAGCTCATCAATGAACAGGAGACAAGAAGGAAGCAAACTGCCAATGTGCAAAGCAGCTTGTTTTCAGAATATAGATATAAAAAAATAAATTGATTTGGCTTTGGGTTTTTTTTTTTCCATCTGGCAATCTGACTGCTGAATTATCAGATTAACCCAATGAAAATTCCTGCTTCTGACTGAATAGTAACACTGTTTAGATACACATTAAAGAAATAAAAAGGGTACCTTGTGAACTACTCTTTTTCAAAGTCCTGTCTGCTCAGCCTTACCTTTCCATAGTAATGGAATGGATGGGTCATCACAACTAGAGGCATAATATTTATTACCATCTTCAAGCTCATTGTTGACTGTGTCACCATTTCCAACATTTTTGCTTTTAAGGCTGAAGAAATTTTGCATCCTCACATTGTATCTGAAAGTGCAAATGAAAATGTCTGAAAAAGTTGGATTGTTGCATATCCTTGTCCGACTTCTAAGCATCTGAGAGCAACTTATGCAAGCAAACAGTAAAGCCTAGATGCACATTCTCAGCAGGAAGACCAAGGACAGAACCACATAAAAAGAATGATGGTCAATTAAGACCTAAAGAGCCTACATAGGAGAAAAGCACTTACTTCATGATAAGTATGTAGAATGAATACATTATGATGAGTACAAGGCTTTCCCACCTCAGAGAGACAAAAAAAAAAAGTGTTATAAGGCCATTAAACAGCTGTATGCTCTTCAAGTTTTATGCAGGGTGAATCAAACATCTAGTACAGCTCACATTTGTATACATAAGATTCACATCATTAAGATTAGATGGTGTCTCAACAGAATGGGGGGGGAAGCAGACTCTCAAGTTCCAATAAGCATGCAAATATGTAACACATGTATTTCAGAAACGTGCTATGCAGACTGAAACCACAGCTACCCTCTGATGATAACAATGCCAAGGCTTTTTGTTATTTCAGCACTGAAGCACAGGCTAGGTGCTCAAGAGGACTCTTCTAGAAGATGCTTATGTTCTTCCACTAGGATCACACGTTGGACTGTTCTTTGGGACACCTAGCGCCCCCATAAATATTAACAACCAGAATCAGCAGACCTTTACTTTTCCTCTCTGCACATGTAAATCTTCAGGTCTTAAATATAGCCTACTTACTTTGTTAATGTCTCCAGGTTCTTACATTTTCCTTTAGTTTTCCCTAATCATCATAAAAAATATAACCAAAGAAAATACACATGATTTTCTAGGTGTCAAATCCAGCTCATATTCCCAGCATGTATGAATGAAAGCTAATTACACTGCAACTCTATTTAGTGATCAGTCCCATGGCAGAGATGGTACTATAGGGAATAATTTACACAACTTACCATTCTATTTTCTCATCATATATGAACTAGAAGAAGGGGGGAAAAAAAAGTAAACACATAAATTGACCACTTCTCTGATCTATCTTGAAAAATCAGTCAAATTTATTTAATAAATACTAGGCATACCTAACCAGAAGCTGCTTGAGTTTTGACCTTTTCCAACCAGAACTTTCACTGTATGGACTGTGCCCCTCACAAAGCACAAACCTTGTGAACAAGGCTTGGATCCCTCTCAATGATCATTATAAACACTACTGAGTAAGACAGTGTGAGCATGTGAAAGAGACAGATATGCACAAATGTACACACAATGCTGTCCTGTGTAAATAATAGCAAAGTCATATATTGTGAAGAGACCTAGCTCTGAATCCTTTTAACAGCTAGACTAGTTTTGGTAGAAAAGACAGCCATTTTGCCTCTGCTTTTAAGCCAAGTGATTATACACATTTTACTCCTCCCTATATAATTCCTGTAACTGAATGGCCAGCTAGTGATCCATATTTATTACAAATTAAAGTGGATTTTTCCCCTTCTTGCCACCAAACCCAATAAACAGGTGTGTTTGGTAACTACTACACTGCTCTAGGTAAACAAACTGGTACCCCATCTGTGCTCCATTTAGAAAAATTTACCCAGAATATGAGAAATAAAATTACTGTGTAGAAGCAACAACCAGCCACCTTCCCTATTCAAAACAGAGATGCAGCTCAAAATTTTTCACCTCCACAACAGGAAGTTCCCTAGGACAGAAGAGAGTGCTCGCTGCAGTGAGGAACACTAGCCTGCTAGCCTGCAAGAACTTTACAGATTGTAGATACAAAATGAATGGACATTGATGGACATGTATTCTGTGAAGTTGCATGAAGTATTCATATTTGGACCATATTGTAGAGTTGAGCTATCATTTCCAGATGTTACTAGAATTAGCTAGGAAAATCACAGTTTACTAGTGTTTATCTATGGTTAGCTGGCTGGACCTCCAAAACTTCAAAACACATTAACTGGTAAGAGAGCTACTTACAAGTATAAGTACAATCACAGATATTGTGTAGTACACAGAGTCCCGGAACACAGCCCACTGCGTGAGACAAACCACCTGAAAAATATCATAAAATCATAGAATAGTTTGGATTGGAAGGGACCTTAAAGACCACCTAGTTCCAACCTCCCTGCCATGGGCAGGGGCACCTTCCACTAGACCAGGTTGCTTAAAGCCCCATCCAACCTGGCCCTGAACACTGCCAGGGATGGGGCAGCCTTGTGTCGTACCTTCAGCCAATAAAATATGTAATTTTAAAGACAAAACAAAGGCCTCTATCTTGCAACCACTTAGGTGTGTGATCAGAATTATTGCTAGCAGTGATTCTGGAACCAATCACAGAAGACATATCAGTCTGTTAAGACAACAGAACTACAATAATCACTAGTAATAAAAATCACAGAGAAGCTTCCATTAATGAAATTCATTTCTTACTAATGATATTTTAATTGGTCATAATTTTAATTGTTAAATATAATTCATTGTACTAAAGTAAATCAATGACTCCTGCTTCATTATATCTGTGGATATATCAGACTTTATTCCTGAAAAAATATGATACACAGTCTAACCACTTACTGAGTAGATGGAGCAAATCTTGTGTACTAGAATCTCTGATCCCCATGACTACCCGGAAGGATCAGGAGATGCCACTCATCAGTTGACTGTGAACAGAATATTGTACAAGGAGGAGCCAGTTTCCTATGTATGCTACATGTTCAGAGTGCTGAAACTACAGTTGAACTGTTTGGAAACATTTGCTATTTCTAGCATTTGACAGTTTTCACTATACAAGTTCCTTTTTGTCTTTGACTAACACTTTTCTTTTTTGGTTGTTTGGTTTATTGTTTGTATGTTTGTTGGGTTGTGGGTTTTGGTTCTTGTTCGGGTTTGTTTTGTTGTTGTTTGGGGGTTATTCTTATTGTTCTTATTTCTGGGGGGTGTTGTTTTTTTTTTGTTTGCTTGTTTGTGGGGTTTGTTTTGTTTTGTTTGTTTAAATATTTGCTCATGGAAACCCCTAAATTGTAAGCAACTGAACTCCATTGAAGGAAGTGTCTTACTAACCTGTCCTGCAAACATTCCACAGACACCAACAATGCAGAGGATGTTGAAAACTGCTGAACCGACAATGGTCCCTACTCCTACATCTCCATGAGTGATAAATACACCTGCAGAGGGAGCAAAATACGCATTATTACACAAGGTTCAATGAGGCCAAGTGCAAAGTCCTGCACCTGTGTCAGGGCAAACCCCAATATCAATACAGTCTGGGAGATGGAGGTATTGAGAGCAGCCCTGCAGAGAGAGACTTGGGGGTAGTGGTGTGTGAAAAACTAGACATAAGTTAGACAATGTCCAACCATATCCTGGGCTGCACCAAAAGAAGTGCAGCCAGCAGTTAAAAGGAGATGGTTCTGCCCCTGTACTCTGCTCTGGTGAGGCTCCACCTGGAGTCCTGCAACCAGCTCTGCAGTCCTCAGCACAGGAAAGACATGGACCTGCTGAGGCAGCTCCAGAAAAGGGCCAAAAAAGTGATTAGAGGGATAGAATACCTCTCCTATGAAAAAAAGCTGAGTGCTGGGGTTGTTCAGCCTTGAGAAGAGAAGACAGGAGACCTTGTTGCAGTGCTTCCATTACCTAAAGGAAGCCTACAAGAAAGCTGGAGAGGGACTTTTTACCAGGGTCTGTAGTGACAAGACAAGGAGTAATGGCTTTAAACTAAAAGTGAGTAGATTTAGATTAGATATAAGGAAGAAATTATTCACTGTAAGAGTGGTGAGGCACTGGAACAGGTTGCCTAAGTAAGTTGTGAAAGGCTTCTTTTCATGCAGTCCAGAATACACTTAGCCTTCTGGGCTGCAAACTCACACTGCTGGGTCACACATGAGCTTTTCTCATTAACTAACACCCCCAAAAGTTTCTCTTCAGGGCTGCTCTTAATCCATTCTCATATATCTCAAGTTCTCTCTCAGAGGCCTGCAATAAGTCTCTTCTTTTACTTCCTATGTTCAGAAACAGCTATTCATCACTGTGTTTTGAGAGGAGCTTCAGAGTTTTGTGAGATATTTTGAGTAGTTAATTGTACCATGAACTACAGAGTAGTTGACAGCTGCAATTGCTGATTATAAATCGACAGAATGAAAGCACTTTTGGATACCTCTGCTTGATCTGCTGCTGTTTTAACAGCAGATCTTCTAAGAGCTACTGTGTGGGCTCCATACCTATAACAGACGCAAACAGTTCTGGAGTGGAGCTCCCTGCTGCCATGAATGTGGCTCCAGCAACATCTTCACTCAAATGTAGTTTCTGTAAGAAAAGCACTGGTAATTTTAGCACTGCTACTGTATTTACACTGCACAGTTCTAGAGCTGCAAAGATAGAAGCTTTTCATTTTCTGGCCACAGTGCTGTTAAAAGATCAACAGTCATAGAACCACAGAATAGTTAGGGTTGGAAAGGACCTTAAGATCATCTAGTTCTAACCCCCCT